>CM029559.1:6203604-6241104 GCA_017141385.1 Sogatella furcifera | reverse complement strand
TGAATAATTTAAATCGAATTCTCTGTACCGTTAGTAATTGATTTCATGATTCAAGACATCACTTAAACCTTGTTTCATACAATTTAAAAGCCAGGGCTGTGTCTCATAATAACTTACAGACTTGTGATCATAATACAGACATAATCATAACTATGTAACATATCATGATTAATCAAGTTACAATAAGTAGACTATGATGTTATTGGTTGAACATTTTCAATCACAAAACGTTTCAATAACTTAAAAAAGTTATCAAAAGGGTGCTATGATTAAAATTTTCATTCAATAACATACACTGATGAGTAGCCTTAATCAAAAAATTAATATAGTAGCTTTTGATAGTTAGTAACTACATCACACTTCCTGTTTACAGGAAAGTTGATCGCCATCCACACACTATGTCATATATTCATATCAGCAAACCGTGTTATATACACGAACAACACCCGTTCGTTGATCTCACAAAGGCCTTTGATAGTAATTGGATTCATTTACAGCCCGGGGGTGTCTCTAATGCAAAGTGGCATTGCACAGGTTCCACCCCTTTCACCCGTGCATTTCGTTGTGTTAATTTTTCAGAAGCTCAGAGTAAATATTGGAAGCTGCTTTCTGAAGTGGAGTAGTGGGGTTCTCAAAGGAACTATCATTGGTGACATGCTTTTGCTAGTTTATTTAGTTACCTGCTTCTTTCTTTACTTCCAAAATATATATTTGACGTTGCATCATTTCTCTTCCTGAAATGTACTCCTGTATAAATGATATTTTAATAATAAAGTGAGCTATTCGAGTAATCTGTGGTTGCTTTCTTCCCAATAAGTTTCATTAAAATGGTACAGCTAGAATTGAAAATATTTTTGGATGTTGAAAAAAAACTTTTAATTATGTATTGAAATTATTATTCCGAATGAGAAAAATATATCCAGCTCTACTCAAATTCGAAAAATTGATTCATCCATTCTTCTCAAATTTTATGTTTTGCTTTGTTGTGACCCGGTCAAACAACCATCAACATTACATTCGATCAGCCTTTATATTTGGAATTTATGACACTATATTGGTAAAGAAGCGAAAAACCTACACTCTTATCACTATGAATTGAGACAGAATAAATAAACTTTTTGCACGTGTTTGTACATGTAGATACTGATATATGTAAAAGAAGAAACTCCAATGAACAGTGTAAAGAAGAGAGGAGAAGGGAAGAGAGAGAAATATAGAGATGAAAAGAGATAGAGTGTAAATAACAATTCAGGCCTATAGTGTGATATACAGAGATAAGCAGCATACATTGAAGGGAAATTGGATTCTATTATCTGCTTTGAGCAATCGGTAACATTCAGGGAATCGATACAATCTGTTACAATCTGAACTGACCGTTCGAGATAAGAGACATCGATATCAGAGCATCGATGTACTACAATCGAGATATCGAAGGGTTATACTATTTCAGAACATATTTTCTATCACCATAACCTTCTATCATTCTACTGATAGAAGGTTATGTATTCACTATGGATGTTATAAGAAATGTGCTATAGAGACGGTATAATCAGTATTAGTATACAGGGTGTTTCAGGAGGAATGTGCAATACTTCTCAAGCTGATTCCTCACATCAAGTAGACAAAAAGTTCCATGGGACCAACCCCCAAAAACGCTTTGTTACTGAGATAACAATGGCGGAAAATTGAGATTTTCCAAAATATATCAATTCTTCTAATTTTTTATAGGCTTTAGTGAGGTTCTAAAATGATCAATTCCTATGTAAAATTAGCTGAGAAATTTAATGAAACCAGTTTCAAGTCTGTAACTTCAACGGTTATTGAGATAATTGGAAAAATATGCTAAAAAACGCCATTTTTTAACAATAAGGGTTATAACTGGCTAAGGAATTATAAAATTGTATTTTTTATTAATGGAAGTTGAAGAGAGCCGGATTCTAAAGAAAAAGTTGAATGGCGGCAATTGTGTTAATCTTACCCAAATCTCAGAAATAGCGATCAAAAATCGCAAAATCGCTACTAAACACAAATTCATCACTTTTGTCAATTTCGTTAAAAGTTGATTATTTTAGAACCTCACTAAAGCCTCTAAAAAATTAGAAAAAATAATATATTTTGAAAAATCCCAATTTTCCGCCATTGTTATCTCGGTAACAAAGCATTTTTGGGGGTTGGTCCCATGGAACTTTTTTGTCTACTTGATGTGAGGAATCAGCCTGAGAAGTATTGCACATTCCTTCTGAAACACCCTGAATATATAGTCTCTGTGGACTGTCTACTTTTAGTGTGTCCATTGAGTGTGACACTTTTGATTGGTTAGCTCACTAGAATACACCATACTAAAGCCAACTCTCATAACATTTACATTGAACTCATGTCATTGGTTGTATACTGTACAGCCTGTTCAAGCGAAGAAGACATCCTGACAACACAGAAAATGACAGCAGCTCGATTCATATTGGTTCAAAAAATTATAAATTCAGACTCAAATGTAGTAAACATTCTAATCTAAATTTGATACCAATTTTTTTATTTTTGAACAAGTAATTGATCGAGCTGGAGTCATTTCCCCATCTTACCAGAATGTCTTCTTTGTTTGGACAGTTTATAAAAACATCACTCTTTTTTTCTGTGAGAGAAGAATATTATTATAAGAGTATTAGAGAATATAAGAGAGAGTGAAAGAAAGCAATAAGATTAAATTCCATTATTCATTTAAATAAAAAAATATATTATTTAGTGTATATAGACTGTAGTAGAACAAATCATTCTTTAAATTTCACAAATGAGAAAGTTTAGATTAGATTTCTTTATTCCTTTAGATAGCAACAAAATGTTTATGCTTAGTTTCTAGATTACAAGAGTTATTATTAAATCCAATTATTCTATTATTTTTACAAGTTACACACTAATTTCGATATTTTACACTATACTTTTAACAGGTTATTCTATAATCTATTCAATGAGAGATATTACATATGAATGCAAAAATCCTAGAACAATTATCCAAACAATATGCTGTTTGCTTGCAATCTTAAGCCAGCTCCAAACATGCGCTATTCGGGAAACACCAAACACCTAGTCGCCGAATCACGACTAGCGTGGAGCGGAGTGTTCGCTATTTGGGAAATAGCGAACACGAATGTTTGTGTGTTCCGTCCATTGTCGGTCTTTTGGACACATCAAAGTGGACGAATGTTCGGCAAATAGCGAACTTTTTGCCCATCCACACATTCGCCTTCATGTTCGGCTAATTTTGTTGTTTGTTGTTGCATGCAGATTGAGGTTAAGTCAATTGAGGAAACGTTTCTTATGTGTTAATTTAATACATAATTTTTTTAGATGGAATAAATATTAAATTACAGTATGTGGATGATTTTTAAGTGATATAATCAATTTTGATACTATGAAATTAAATTAAATTCAATTCAAATATTATATTGAAAACTAGTGAATGTCCTGTCCGTTTCAGGTTACTGAATTATAATCTTAATTCTTTAAATGTTTTAAAAATTCCTACAAACATTAATATTCAATCATTGCCAAGATTAGAGTTGAAATTAGTACCGTAGTGTTAGATTTTTGAAAGTTGAAATTTTCGACAGTATTTTGACATTATTGACCTTGAAAATGTCACCTATTTGGTTGACGATCCGCCATTCCCAGTACAAATACGTGCTCAGAAAACCACGCATGTGTGGAGATGTGTGTTCGTTAGTTGGGAAATAGCAAGCAAAACTGTTCGCCAAACACCAAATGTTCGGTATTTCCCAAATACCGCATGTATGGAGGCGCCTTTACTTGTTGTGCATTAAAATATCTAAATGAAAAGGCGAAGTTTGGACATAAAAATGTCCATTCTTGGGAAAGGATAAGTATATCGTTTCCATTAACACTTGGCCTCGACTGAGAGAGAGAGAGAGAGAGAGAGAGAGAGAGATTCAAACACACACTGAGAGAAGGAGGACAACATCAAACATGTCAAATAAAAATCATCATACATGTGACACATGAAGAGAATAAGAGTAAAGTAACATGACCTACTATTGATAGCTGGTCCCAATAAAGCTGGCGCTTAGCAAATGACTGTTTTTCATGCTCAGCTCTGTAAGGACAGCCGGTGAGTGGTCCACAAGACCATATCGAGTCAAGAGCCACCTCAAAAAAGTGTTTTGCTCTTGAAGACAATTCCCCCACACTTTCCTAAAAGAGCTGAGAATCATCATATGGCAATCGCCAGTGTTTTTAAAGCTAGCTATATGAGGAACTTGATTCATTTGTGGATGTTCAACCTTGTATGTAAATGTTCTGAATCAGTTATAGTAGTCTGTCCAAGCCAAGACAATTCTGGCAAGATTGGAAATTAAATACAGCTCGGTCAATATTGGATCAAAAATTCTAAATTTGGTCTGAAAATTGGAGATTAGGATGTTTCCAACAATTTGAGACCAAATTTAGAATTTTTCAACCAATATTTGCAGAGCTGGAGTCATTTTCTCATCTTGCCAGAATGTCTTCTTTGCTTGGGCAGACTATACATCCGGTTTTTATCAAAATTTTGACATGAGTACGTTTTGTAGGCTCTCACTGAATAATATTATCAAATTCTGATTTCATCTTCTCTCTTTGTTTTTCTTCTTCTTCTACTACTGATATTGATGGATTGCATGGAAATGGGCTTTTGCCAAAATGGTGGCTACTATATCTACCATAATGAGTGGTCATTCAAAAGCAAGTGAGTACATAATGTAAAACAGAAATTGTAAGGCATTACAGAAAAGGCATGATACACTATGCGTAATCATGTATGCACCTATAGTCTGGTTGATCTGAGAAGACATTCTGGAAAGATGGGGAAATGACTCCAGCTCATCAATATTGGTTGAAAATTTTTAATTTTGGTCTTAAATTGTAGGAGACATTCTAATCTACAATCTGAAACCAAATTTCTAATTTTTGAACCAATATTGATTGATCTGGAGTAATTTCCCCATCTTGCAAGAATGTCTTCTATTATCCACTGCCCCATGTTGGGGCGCCATAAAATAATGAAATGGTCAGAAAAAAGCAATTCCACACATTGTTAACTGAAAAAAGTCAACTAACCAATCATAAGAGTAGCCTTGTTAGGGATCAATTTGTATGAAATTCTTGTTCCCTCCCCATTCCATAGCATTGATGCATCATTTTTTATACAATTTTTTTCAGCGTCCCTTTTGAAATATCAGTATTGTGAAATGATGACACACTCTGTATAGGCTTAACGAGCAAAGCTAGGGGGTTTTTGATATGGTATTATATGATGGTGATACCTTACTCAGCAATAGTTGGCAGTATAGATGGATTAGAGAGAGAAAGAGTGAGAGAGAGCAAAAGGGAAAGAGAGAAGAGGGAAAGAGAAGGAGAGTGTGAGAAAGAGTGATAAGGAAGAGATAGAGAGGGAGAAAGAGAGAATTGAATTGAATAATCAACATTATTAGGGCAGAGTTGGAGATCTAAATCCTCTCTACCACACAATCCTTAAAAATAATAAAATTCAGAGAAAGAGATTAGATTAGATTTCTTTATTCATTTAGATAGCAACAAAATATTCATGATTAGTTTCTAGATTACAAGAGTTATTATTAAATCTAATTATTCTATTATTTTTACAAGTTACACACTAATTTTTATATTTTACACTACAATTTTTACAGGTTATTCTATAATCTATTCTAAAGAGGTTACATATGAATGCAAAAATCATAGAACAATTATCCAAAAAATATGCTACTTGCTTGCAATCTTACTTGTTGTATATTAAAATATCTAAATGAAAAGGCAATTACCCATAAAAATGTAAATTCTTGGGAAAGGATAAGTATATCGTTCCCATCAACACTTGGCCTGTAAAGTGAGAGAGAGAGAGAGAGAGAGAGAGAGAGAGAGAGAGAGAAAGAGAGAGAGAGTGAGTGAGACTCAGCAGTTATTATTAAATCTAACTGTTACATGCCCCAAAACTTTAAATTTCCCTTTCTGTATTTCCAAATTGACTCTCAAACAAAATTTTTCCACAATATAATCATGGAAATGCTCCTTCTGTGCTCCAACAGCTGATGAAATCAATAAGAATTGTCATTCAGCCATATATACCTTGATAATGTTTTAGGAATAAAAGACACAATTTATGCTTCAAATCAGCTGTTGGTAGGTTACATTACGTACAAGAGACAGACAAAGGAATCTGGCGTAAGCTATATCTCATAAGTTCTATCTGTCTAAAACCTAAGAGATTAATATTTGGATCATCTCTTATCTCTCCTGATTTCGAAACCATAATTTGGCATAGCTGAATGACAACTCTAATATTGACAACATCAGCTGTTGGAGTGCACAAGGAGCAGATGAAACCGCCTAGCATACCAGCATCAGCTACAACTGTCTCTCTATCAAACCCTATTTTTATCACACATAACCTCAAATTAAAATAATCCAACCATTCCCCCCAAATTCATTTTCAGCAACCTAACTTCTCCCATATGAAACATAACCTCACTTTTCCACATTTATTCAGTCAAGCTATCACCAATCAATGTATAGTCTTTCCAAGCAAAGAAGACCCTCTGGCAAGATGAGGAAATGACTCCAGTTTGGTCAATATTTGTTCAAAAATTAACAATTCAGTCTTAAATTGTAAATCAGAATGTTTCCTACAATTTGAGATCAAATTGATAATTTTTGAACCAATATTGATAGTGCTGGAGTCATTTTCCCATCTTGCCAGAGGGTCTTCTTTGCTTGGACAGACTATATTTATATTCAACGCTTTTTTACTGATAAAAAAAAATTGAATAAATGATCTCCGGTCAGGTTTAGGAAAAATAGTCGTTATGAATATGATATGATTGTATGTATAGTCGACGATTTTTAACAATAAAAAAGATTGAATAAATGATTTTTGGTCAGGTTAAAAATAATGGTCGTTACCCACTTGATTTGGTTGACTTTTTTGACAAATTGAAGCTCTGTTATACTCTGTCCAAGCAAAGAAGACATTCTGGCAAGATGGTAAAATTACCCCAGCTCGGTTAATATTGGTTCAAAATTTTTTAATTTGTTCACAAATTGTAGATCAAAATGTTTCCTAGGATTTGAGACAAACTTTATAATTGTTGAACCAATATTGGGCGAGCTGGAGTCATTTTCCCATCTTGCCGGAATGTCTTCTTTGCTTGGGCAGACCGTACGTAGTCATTGTAAATGATGAAGGCAATTTGTTGGTTGGGAAAATCAAGTGTCAATTTTTTTCGAAAAAGCTTAAAGCACGATTTTATCGGTTACAATTTTTTGTCGATTGAATATTGGTCACTCGGTAAGAGCGTTTGATTAGATATCGTGACATTAAGTAACGTACATTGTGCACTGCTCTTGGATGGGTGAACGGTAACCAACCAAATACAAATTTTATCGTTGTTAAGTCACATTAAAGTTGAGTTACATTGAAGTTAAGTCACATAAAAGTTGAGTTACATTGAAGTTAAGTCACATTATAGTCAAGTCTTATTAAAGTTGAGTCACATTAAATAACAGTCACATGAAAGTCAAGTCACATCGAAGTTAAGTCACATGAAAGTCAAGTCACATCGAAGTTAAGTCACATCGAAGTTAAGTCACGTACACTACGTACTGCTCTTGGATGGATGACCAGTATTCAACCAAATACACATTTTATCGTGGTTAAGTCACGAACACAATGGACCACTCTTGGATGAGTGACCAGTATTAGACTAAATACAATTGACGAGATGAAACCTATAGTATGTCCAAGCAGAGAAGAGCCTCTGGCAAGATTGGAGAATGACTGTAGCTCGGTAAATATTGTTTCAAAAATTATCAATTTGTTTAAAATTGTAGGAAACAATTTGATCTACTATTAACACCTCATTTATCATCCTTGAACAGATATTCACCAAGCTGGAGTCATTTCCCCATCTTGCCAGAGGGTCACAATAGTGGTCAAAAATGGTCAATAGTGATTCAAAAATCATCAATTTGATCTCAAATTGTAGAAAACAATTCGATCTACTATTAACACCACATTTATCATCCTTGAACAAATATTGACCAAGCTGGAGTCATTTTCCCATCTTGCCAGAGGGTCACAACAGTGGTCAATAATGGTCAATAGTGGTTAAAAAATTATCAATTTGATCCCAAATTGTAGAAAACAATTTGATCTACTATTAACACCACATTTATCATTCTTGGACGAATTTTGACCAAGCTGGAGTCATCTTCCCATCTTGCCAGAGGCTCTTCTCTGCTTGGGCAGACTATAACCGTAAGGGTCTGTCTCTTCACCAATAAAAGCAATACACAGATTTTTTTATGATTTTTCTCCCACATCATTCAGATATACAAGAGCAGTTTCAATGAAGGTCTCTAACACGTCGCCTTAATGATACGCAGTAGTGATAGAAAAATTCAAAATTGATACGCAATCGTACAGGAAGGGAGCTCATTGACTAAATATTTGCAACGACTGTAAAGTGAGGTTAGCTCAACTAAAAACGCATCTGTTCAATAAATTTCGAAACCTTCGGAGGTTACGCCTGTAATAAGGTTTTCCAATGTTTGGAATCTGCACTTTTTTTATTTCACAGAAACTACTGATACGTTCTTAATAATTATGAACTATGAACTTAATACGTTCAAAACTGAGCTGAGGTAATAGAACAACTAATTCAGAACGATTACCCAAAAGAATCCTGTTAAGTGATATGATTATCAAAGCAAATCCTTTCGAAAGGAGATTGAAGTCGAGCCTGTTTGTCTCAGCTCACACAGATAGAGGTTTTGCAGGCGAGCTAAGCGAGCCTGTTTGACTCACTGACACTGCTGCTACTGTCAGGGGTCCAGGGGGCGGAGCGAAGCGAGCCTGCCGGCTAGTTCTTTATTAATTCAACTAAAAAAAAATATCTCAACTTTTTGTCAATACCGATAATTGGGGAAAATATCTATTGGCTGTCCGAAACTTATAGTGTTTTATTCCAATTATTCAACTTGAAAAATATGTGAACTAAGTATGAATGCACTCAAAATGTTCGATCATCGAAACTAGAATCCGCTTATTCCCAATATGACAGCGATCTATGAGCATTGTAAATGTTTCGTATCAACGAGCTTCCTTCCTGTATCAATTATGGACTTTGTATCATTACTGCGTATCAAAAATCCATCGTCTGAAGAGTATTTTATAGTATTATTCATTTGATAAACGATCCTCATTTCCGTTTTTCAATGAATAATCATCATTAAAATAAATTCTTTACAAAATCTCTGACCATATAAGGGATTCTGAGCTGGAAAGAACTAATCCTTCTTTTCAATTTCTTTTTGGAAAACTCTATTTCAGTATATGTTCTTCATCATTTTAATTTCCTTATTATTTCAACTCCAACTACATTTTTAATGATCTCGAGACCAAAACCTCTCATTTGTGAATTTTAGGGGGTGGCGTAGCTGAGTGGGTTGAGTGCTGGCGTCGCAACCCAAAGGTCCCGGGTTCAAACCCAGGTCAGACCAGAAATTTTTCTCAAGCCACTTCCCCGTGTTTCGGATGGACACGTTAAGCCGTCGGTCCCGGCTGCCTAAAAACAGTCGTTAAGTCATGTCAGAGGCCCTGAAACTGATCAGGAGCGACCTGAAAACTCTGACACTAGACCTGAGCCAGCCAGGTTACACGAATATTATTATTATTATTATTGTGAATTTTAGGAGGGTTCCGACTTCTGATCTCTTTGAGCTGAACTCCGATTTATGTAACTTATTCCGACTTGAAAAATAATTTCAAAGTAGGTTATATTGTATACTAGCCGGCAGGCTCGCTTCGCTTGCCTTCTCCGCCTAGCCAGGGGGCTCCGCCCCCTAGACCCCCGACAGTATAGGCAGTGTAAGTGAGTCAAACAGGCTCGCTTCGCTCGCCTGCAAAACATCTGTCAGTGACAGCTGAGACAAACAGGCTCGCTTCGCTCGCCTGCAAATTCCGTTTTTGAATGAATAATCGAAATAAATTATTTACAGCATTTCTGAACATATAGGGATTCTGAGCTGTTCACCTAATCCTTTAACATTTTCGCCAATTTCTTCTAGAAAAACTCTAAGAAATACTCCGAATTAATTCAACTCCATTTTTAATGATCTCGAGACCAAAACGCTCTCATTTGCGAAGCCTTTTAGGAAGAATATAGGAAGTATATATAGTTTGAAACTTAATTCAATGATTCAAACTTGATCTTTCAAATTAGTTCATCTAAAATCTCGCTGAACCATTGAATTTACAGTTAGGTTTGGTCGTATCAAGGCGGAAGATATGCAACCCGCAACACATCTACAATTTTGAAAACCTGAATACTGGCGTAATCTTGAACTGATTGCAGAAATATTTCAACACAACATTTCTAGACCTTATCTGCTTGGACAAACTATCATTATATTGTGTTCTACCAATTGGTTCTTGAAATTTTCAAATGAAGAAGACGTTGAAATAACTGTAGAAAAACTAAAATATGACGTATCCATTCAAAAGTATTACTGTGAAATCCGTTTTTATGTTCTAAACGTCCAACTGAACTCCACCCTCCAAATTTGAACGCATTCCGGTTCAGTGGGCCTCATTTTTAGCTGAACTCCAATTTATGAATGAATTCCGACTTGAAAAATGATTTCAAAGTGGGTTACATTGTATATAAGGATTGTTCTTGTGTTATTTTTTGAGGCCATAAAATTTTATTCATTTTGATTTGCTGACCACCAGTTTCAATGGAACTGTCCAAGCAAAGAAGTCATTCTGGCAAGATGAGAAATGACTCCAACTCGATCAATATTCGTTCAAAAATTATAAATTGTTTCTCAAATTATAGAGCAGAATGTTTTTTTACAATTTAAGACCAGATTTACAACTTTTGAATCAATATTGACTGAGCTGGAGTCATTTTCCCACCTTGCCTGCTTGGCTTCTCTGCTTGGACAGACTATAGAAATAAAATAACAGAGAGAGATTCAGAAACAGATTCAATCACTTTTTTCATGTAAATCACATAATAAAGTAAATCGGTTAAGCGCTTATCCTATAAGAAAAATTGGTTGCTTGAGTTGGATATCTATAGACTATGGAAACTTGTAGAACGACTAATAGATATATAGATATACAGGATTTAATGAGCTAACGGTAATTAAAATTTGCGCTCTATCTACATAAAATGGCGGAGTTTAGACATATGAATGTCCATTCTTGGATAGAGATGTTCTAAGACATCTCCACCATTAACACTTAACAATGTTTAGAGAAAAAGATAACCAAGATACAAGGAATAATGAGAGAAAGATAGATTTCAATCTCTATATATAAAAACGAAATGGCACTGATTCATTAATTCATTCTTTCATTCATTCATTCATTCATTCATTCATTCATTCAATCATCATTCATTCATTCAGTCATTCATCACCAGAACTGAAAATCCACTGAACAGAATGCGTTCAAATTTGGCAGGCATGTTCAGTTGTACGTTTAGACGAGCGTTAAGAAAGGATTTTTGAAACTTCAAAATGATAGGCCAAATATTTGAGTTTATCTAAAGTTTTTCAGCGTTTTCTCATTTTTTTCGAGAACCAATCGGTAGAAAATGTTGATATTTGGTGGGCAGGTTCAGATAAGGTCTAGAAATGTTGTGTAAAAATATTTTTGGAATCCGTACAGGAGTACGCCAGTATTCACTTTTTCAAAATTGTAATTGTATTGCGGGTTGCATATCTTCCGCATGGTACAACCAATCCTTACTGTAAATTCAATGGTTCAGAGAGATTATGGATGAACTAATTTAGAATATATTGGATCAAGTTTCAAACTATGTCTAATATACTTCCCAAGGTTACGCTCGATATTAGCGTTTTACTATTTTTAGGAATTTTCGAAATTTTTCTTAGACTTTTCGCGAACCGATTAACAGAAAATGTTGAATTTTCGTAAACAGGTCAAGATTAGGTCTAGAAAGGCTGTGTTCAATAAATTTCGAATCCCTTCCGAAACGGAATTTGCAGACGAGCGAAGCAAGCCTGTTTGCCTCAGCTTACACTGACAGAGGTTTTGCAGGCGAGCGAAGCGAGCTTGTTTGACTCACACTGCCGATACTGTCGGGGGTCCAGGGAGCGGAGCCCCCTGGCTAGGCGGAGAAGGCGAGCGAAGCGAGTCTGCCGGCTAGTTAAGAATATAGCACAGACAAATACAGATGGAAATAGTAGGAATACAATAAGAGAAAGAGAAAGAAAAAAGAGATGAATTTCAAGAATAATAAATAAAATAAAAACACTTGACATCTTTTGATGCTCTTCTTGTTACTGTCTGAATATTTTTGCAACTGTTTGAGATTCTCCCAAAGTGAGTTAGTTTGTCCAAGCAAAGAAGAGCCTCTGGCAAGATGGTAAAATGATTCTTACTCGGTCAATATCAGTTCAAGAATTATAAATGTGGTCTTAATAGTAGATCAAATTTTTTCCTACAATTTGAAACCAAATTTATAATTTTTGAACCAATATTGACCGAGTTTGAGTCATTTTTCCATCATGCCAGAAGGTCTTCTTTGCTTGGACAGACTATATGAATATGACAAGTACACAATTCCCTCTATTTTAATCCTTTTCATGGTAATCTCACTTTATTCTGAATTTTCTGACAGATTTCACTCTGAAAACAATCTTGTAACTCGTTTCTTTGAATCATGCACTGACAATGCTCCATTACTACTCAACTGGAATATTCACCATTATAATTAATCTTATTATTTAAATCAAATTATTTATTTATTTGAGATCTTATTTTATTATAATAATATGTTCCTTTTAGACATGACAAATCCCAGTTCTTCGAAGTTTGTAACTGTAAGCCTTTTTGACTAGACATGATTCCACTAGCGGCTCCTGCCCACGAAACAGGTGAAGTGCTGTACAGTAAAAGATACGGGCACAGTAAAAGTAAAAATAAAAGTACAGTAAAAGAGGCATGGTCGTTTATGCACCTTATAAATAACCCTCGAACACTCCATTACCCATGCACAAGTAAAATTGAATACTTATATGGGCATCATGCGCAGCAATAAATTAAGAGTAATTATAATTATCAACTATTTCGGTTGTTGAATAATGGAGTTGATTATAAAACGTCAGCTACTTTATTTGTTAATAATTAACATAATTCAAATAACTATTCCGTTCGAAATTTATTTTTGTTAATTTTTATTTTCCCACCGGCCCACTTGTCTGAAATTCAAGAGGAACAGGGAGTTGTATAATCATAACCTCCTATAGTTGTGCCAAGGAGAGAAGAGCCTCTTGCAAGATGGCGGAGGGAAGTGAGAGTGTAACTACGCATGCGCAGAATTCCAGTAAATCACTTCAGCCATAGTCTGACCAAGCAAAGAAGATCCTCTGACAATATGTGAAAATGACTTCAAGACAACGATTTTGAATATTGTTTCAAAAATCATTAATTTGATCTCAAATTGAAAACAATTTGATCTACTATTGAAACCACATTTACAATTTCTTGAACAAATATATAAGCTGGAGAATTCCTCTTGCTAGAGGTCTTTCATTTCTTGGCCAGACTTTATAAATGTATCTCCATATTCTTTATTAGATTGCTCAGTATTTAAGGTTGAAACTCACTTCTAAACCTACCGTTTTTACACTAATTCGTAATTTCATATTAATTTCACTATAATGCACAAATAATATTCGGCCACTTAAGTGTTTCGGATGGACACGTTAAGCCTGTCCCGTTGTTCTGCCTGAACAACAGTCGTTAAGTCATGTCAGATGCCTCTGATATTTCGCGTCCATGTATATGAGGTTTCTTGAAATATTGCATTTTATGGATAATATGACCAGGAATTACACAATATTATACATTTATACTTCTGCATAGGAGAATTCACTAATGAAAATATTATTCTAAGCTGTCGAGTTTATTATTAATTGCAATTCAATGACATGCAATTAATGCACAACATAACCCTTCATTAATATAATGGGTGACTTCGTGAGACTGTTCAAAAATAGTCTGAGCCTGTACTATAGTACTATTTCTTCCTGTCTAGTACTATTTCTTCCTAAATTTGGTTTGTTGGAACAATTTTCATTTCGACTACTGGCAGCAGTGAATGGCAGCCATGTTGCCAAAGGCTCTTCTGTGCTTGACACAACTATACAGACCTTCATGTCCAATACAAGATGGCAGCAGTTTGGGCCTAGCCAAGCGTGATGGCAATGATCCAAGTTGCTTTTCTTCAGAAGTAATAAGACAAAAACAGCATATTTTATAATTGATAAACATTGTAATATTATAAAATAATAAAACAATTCAAAATAGAGAATTATTTCAATATACTCGTGGTTTATTCAAACTAGAATCTGTCTTATTATCAAATCTAGAAAATAGAAATCCAAGACAGATTCTGATGATTATACCATAACCATCCACATGGCCTTATTTAACATCTATCTATAAGGCTGAGGCCGCACTGCCGGTGGGTAGAGCCTGGAGGGTAGTTGGTAAATCTATAGAACATACACACCATCCACAGTAATACATCGTATGAATGGTATGTGTTCAGCCGCCATCTTGAAATTCTTAAATTATGGACAACATAACCTCAAAGAATTTCAGAGATGACGTCATACCATTCATACGATGTATAACTGTGGATGGTGTGTATGTTCTATAGATTTACCAACTACCCTCCACCATCCAGGCTCTACCCACCGCTAGTGCGGCCTCAGCCTAAAAGAAGCTATGATATTCTAAGATATGTCAGATAAGATCATATGTATAAGATCATATCAGATGACATATCTGATATGATGACATACAACAATACTTCATAATTCACATCTTTTTCGTCTGTAATATATTGTACACTGACTTAGGCGGGTATTACACGATAATAGTTCTATAACATATTTCTATTATCAACCGTCTGTGATGATGAAATATTACCGTGTGAAGAACCAAATATTATAAGTCATATGTTCTCCTATAGAGAACATATTATAATATATTTGATAAAAGAAATATGTCATAACTATTATCGTGTAATACCCGCCTTAAATAGGAGAAAGAAATTACAATAGCATGAAAAAAATATGATAGAATAAAAACTCACTTGATCATAGCTATGTCATGGTCCATGAATGATAATTCGGGCAGGCCCTGGAAAAACAAGATTCATTAGAAAATGATAGAATAAAAACTCACTTGATCATAGCTATGTCATGGTCCATGAATGATAATTCGGGCAGGCCCTGGAAAAACAAGATTCATTAGAAAATGATTTTTAATTATATTTTACCAAAATTAAAATTGGAATAATAATCAATATAATCTTCATTGAGTTATTAAAAATGAAAGAGTACAATGAGTAAATCCCAAAACTGGGACTCTCACAAGTTATTTTTTAAAAAATCAGGTTATTGAAAAAAGGTAATATTGACCAATTATTATAAATTTGAGCAATGATATAGTCTCTCCAAGCAAAGAAGAAATTCTGGCAGAATGAGGAAGTGTTTCCTACAATTTTAGAACAAATTAATAATTTGTGAATCAATATTGTCCGTGGTGGAGTCATTTTTCCAGAATGTCTTCTGTACTTGGATAGACTATAATAAAGCTGAATCTGAATAGAGAGAAGGGAGTGGTGAAGATGGAGAGGAAAAGGAGGAGGAGGAGGAGGAGGAGGAGGAGAAGGATGAGGAGGTGATGAAAGAAAGCCTATTGAACAAGCCAATTCACCTGAAAGCTACGGCATGTATTCCTCAGGCTAAACTCCTTATCTTCTCTTTTTCATGTCTCTTACACAACTTCTTCTCCTTCTTCTACTTCATCTTCTTGCTACTTCTTCCTCTTGCTCTTGCTCTTGCTCTTCCTCCTCCTCCTCCTCCTCCCTCTTCTCTTTCTTCTCTCCTCTTCTCTCCTTCTTCTTCTTCCTCCTCCTCTTCTTCCTTTTTCTTTTTCTTCTTCTTCTTCTTCTTCTTCTTCTTCTTCTTCTTCATCTTCTTCGTCTTCATCTTCATCTTCATCATCATCTTCATCTTAATTTTCTTCTTCATCTTCTTCTTCTTCTTCTTCTTCTCCTTCATGTTCTTCTTTTCTTCTTCTTCTTCTTCTTCTTCTTCTTCTTCTTCTTCTTCTTCTACTTCTTCTTCATCTTCTTCATCTCCTTCATCTTCATCTTCCTCCTCCTCTTCCTCTTCCTCTTCCTCTTCTCTTCTTCTTCTTCTTCTTCTTCTTCTTCTTCTTCTTCTTCTTCTTCTTCTTCTTCTTCTTCTTCTTCTTCTTCTTCATCTTCTTCTTCTTCTTCTTCTTCTTCTTCTTCTTCTTCTTCTTCTTCTTCTTCTTCTTCTTCTTCTTCTTCTCTTCTTCTTTCCTTTCTTCTTCTGTTTCTTTCCTCCGCATTTAAAAAACGGGATGAATGACAGTAAACAGATTGCATTAGATAAGCGAGATCTTTTAACGGCTATAGGGGTCGACCTGAGTTCAAAACCTTCTTACTGTAATCTTTTTTCTATCGGAGCTCAGGTGATTTCTCTTTCACACCTTCATTCACTTCTCCCTCCATTGATATCCTTCTTTCTCTATTTTCTCCTTCCCCTTCTCCTTGTGCTCTTGTGCCACTGGCGGCTTTGCCCACAGGTGAAGTGCTGTACAGTAAAAGATACTGGCACTTCACCTGTTTCGTTGGCACGAGTCGCCAAGTCTTAACTTCTCGGATTCTTTCCCTTTTTTACCAACAATTTTTCTTGTGTCTTGTTTTTTCTTTTCAACCTTCTGTTTCTATCAGGTTGAGTGGAAAAACGGCCTCCTGTGCCTCAACTTCGCCCACATCACTTATGTAATTTACGTATCAACTGGAAAAATAGAGACATTTATCTATCTGTACACATTTCTTCAGAATGAAGTGCAAAAATATTCAGCTGAGGAATTGGATATACCCAATATTACCGAGGCTGATTTCAAAATATACAGGGTGTTTCAAGGAATGAATACTTCTCAGGCTGAAAAAAGTTCCATCAGACCAACCCCAAAAACGCTTTGTTACCGAGATAACAATGGCGGAAAATAAAGATATATATTAATTTTTCTAATTTCTTAGAGATAACAAGCAATTCCTATGTAAAATTAGCTGAGAATTCATTGAAACCAGTTCCAAGTTTGTAACTTTAATGGTTATTGACAAAACGAGGAAACATAAATTTGTATTTGTTTCAGGAAGAAAAGAAAAGTTAAATGACGGCGATTGTGTAAATCTTACCCAAATCTCAGAAATGGCAATCAAAAATCGCAAAATTGACAAAACATAGAAGTGATGATTACACCAACTTTTTTAGAAAAAGTTCCATGCGGAAAACTCTAGAAAAACTAAAATATTTGGCGTATCCTTGAAAGTTTTAAAATCCGTTCTTAGCGCGCGTCTAAACGAGATAACAAATTTGAACGCGGATTTTTAGTTCTGGCGATGAATTGAGATTTTTCATATAGAGATAGATTTTTACAAGTTACACACTAATTTCGATATTTTACAAATTTTTACATGTTATTGATGGCGATAATTGGAAGTATGACTGATTTCATTGAATTTTTCGGCTACTTTTAAATAGGAGATTATCATTTTGCACCTGCTTTATGCCCCTAGAAAATTAGAGATTCAAATATTTTTTCAATGCCGATTTCTAACCATTGTCATCTCAGTAACAAAACATTTTCGGGGATGTGTCATATGGGACGTTTTTTCTACTTGGTGTAATAGAATCAGCATATGAAGAAACACTCTGTATAGTATAGTAACAAATCCTTGATCATGTTTTTGTTCCTCTTTTTTTTCTATCCTGTTCTATTCTTCTCCCTCCTCTTTTCTCATTCATCTTCTCTGGCAGAAACCAGCCCCGAGTAACGAATTAGATAGGGGATGATATCACCCGTATCAGCACGGTAAGATAGTTTGGGGTGAATCTTGTCCAGGTGGCAAAAAAGCTGGAAAAGATTTAGTGGCAGTAGAAAAGCACAGAAGGAGAAAAAGAATTGGAGATGGAGAAAAAGAATAAAAGAAATACCAATAAAGTAATGAGAAAAGAAAAGGTAGTAAAAGAAGGAGAAGAAGAGGATAAGGAAGGAGAAGGAGGAGGAGGAGAAGGAGGAGGAGGAGAAGAGGAAGAAGAAGAAGAAAAAAAATGTAGTGAGAGAAGAAAACGTAGTAAAAGAAGGAGATGAAGGGGATGAGGAAAGATAAGGAGAAGGAGAAGGAGGAGGAGGAGAAGAGGAAGAAGAAGAAAAAAAAATGTAGTGAGAGAAGAGAAGGTAGTAAAAGAAGAGGAAGAGGAAGGAGAAGAAGAAGAAGAAGGAGAAGGAGAAGAAGAAGAAGAGGAGGAAGAATAGAGGGACGAAGAAATGAAAAAATACAAGAAGAAAGGATTACTCTTCAAAGAATATTTTTTTTTCGTAGGTCTATGAAAATTGAACCAGTTCAATCTGTCCAAGCAAAGAAGACATTCTGGCAAGATGGGAAAATGACTTCAGCTCGTTCAATATTGGTTGAAAATTATATTTTTTGTCTCAAATTTTAGAGCAGATTGAGAATGTTCTCTACAATTTGAGACCAAATCGATAATTTTTGAGCCAATATTGTCTGAGCTGGAGTCGGTTTCCCATCTTGCCAGTCTATAGATAATTGTGGATGAATTAATAGTAGTATGATCAGGTATAGTTCAAAAAGGTATAGTTAGTAAAGGTGATTATAGTAAGTATAACATGATATAGCTGTAAAGGTTATAGTATAGCACAGTATAGCATAGTATAGCATAGTATAGCATAGTATAGCATAGTATAGCATAGTATAGCATAGTATAGCATAGTATAGCATGGTATAGCATAGTATAGCATAGTATAGCATGGTATAGCATAGTATAGCATAGTATAGCATAGTATAGCATGGTATAGCATAGTATAGCATAGTATAGCATAGTATAGCATAGTATAGCATAGTATAGCATAGTATAGCATAGTATAGCATAGTATAGCATAGTATAGCATAGTATAGCCTAGTATAGCATAGTATAGCATAGTATAGCATAGTATAGCATAGTATAGCATAGTATAGCATAGTATAGCATAGTATAGCATAGTATAGCATAGTATAGCATAGTATAGCATAGTATAGCATGGTATAGCATAGTATAGCATAGTAAAGCATAGTTGAATGAGCGTAAGCAAGTTCTTACTTTTGACTTGATGCCAAAGTCGTTGTCCGTCTGTTCATTTGTTTGTTTGTATGTTCAACAATAACTTTCAAACGCCTCAATTAATCAACTTCAAATTCAGAACATATATTCTTTGAACATTTATACAGGTCAAGTTCATCGGAAAATGAAATTGATCAACTCCTTCATCCTTTTTCAGGCAATAAAAGGTAAGCTGTTAGCAACAATATATCTATATCTACTCTTGTATCTATCATATTTTAATACAATAATCACGGCTGGAAAAAATGTCATATGGAATTTGAACAATTTTTTTTGGTGAATGCATCTGATACCAATAAAACAGCTGATTGCATATTAGCGGCAAATTTGAAGTTCTATCATGAGGAATAAAAATAATAATGTTCTCAAATCAAGAAAACGTTTCATTTGTAAGTCATATGTTAGTATTGATCTCAAATTTCAAACATGTGATAGGAGTCTATTTATTTGAACAGCTGACAACAAGAGGCGGCAAATTTGAATTATTTTATTGTCATACATTTTTCCATTATTTTTGTTGAAATGTTTCAAAGTGGTTTGTTCAATTAAATTTCCATGCTTTGATAAGGCGGGTATTTGATTACACAATTGGGCAGCTGAAGAAACGCGAGCAGCGCGCCGTCCAAAAAGTGTACTAGATGTCTAAAGCTAGGCGTTTTATTCTTTTATTTATTTATTTTTATTTTTTTGTTCAATCACAAATAAATATTAGAACTATTTTTTCAATTATTACAATTTTTTTGCATCTGTCATGTAAACATGAAATGAAGGTATATGATAAGTTCAAATTAGACACATTAGAGAGCGCATATCAGTCCAATCTTCAACCATTTCCTTTGTCCTATTATATTTTCTATCGCATAAGGCTAGAGATCAAATGAAAAGAGATGGAAAATATGATTTGTATTTTCATCTCTTTTTGTATTAATGAGTAATAGAAAATATTACTGTGTAATATCGGCCTAAGTCAAACTAATAATATGTCACCCTTGCTTGATGAATGCTAATGACATCCATAATTTTTTTCTTATTTTTTACAAATTGAAATAGGCTATAAAAATATTGGAAAAATTCCATTCTTGAACGAAGTTCTACAATATTTGTCAATGGTTCAACTATTCTTCAATTTAATACATTTGAGTATAGTTTCTATAACTGTATTAGATTAGAATATACGTATATGTAGAACGTTAAAATTATCCGTGAATCCTCTGAATTTTTGCAGTAGAGTCGTCTTGATAAGTACATTTTCATTGGTGCTTTGGCTGCAGCGGATTCACGGATAGTTGGAAAAACAAAAAAAATTAAAATCATAAATCAAAATATTCCGTACATAACTATAACTTCACAAAATGGAATTCTTCAGCATTTTATTAATATAGGTATCATATTAGTATGATTTGTGGTTCCTATTTGGACTATTCGCGGCAGCCAACGCATCAATGAACTTGATCAAGTGGACTTGACTACAAAATTTCATCATCATGTTATTCAAGCCATAAGTTGACTTTGGAATTTGCACGCGAGTTCTTTAGCCCATGTGGCTTACTAGTATAGCATAGTATAGCATAGTATTGCATAGTCTAGCATACTATTGCATAGAATAGCATAGTATAGCATAGTATAGCATAGTATAGCATAGTATAGCATAGTATTGCATAGTATAGCATAGTATAGCATAGTATTGCATAGTATAGCATAGTATAGCATAGTATAGCATAGTATAGCATAGTATTGCATAGTATAGCATAGTATAGCATAGTATTGCATAGTATAGCATAGTATTGCATAGTATAGCATAGTATAGCATAGTATTGCATAGTATAGCATAGTATAGCATAGTATAGCATAGTATAGCATAGTATTGCATAGTATAGCATAGTATAGCATAGTATAGCATAGTATTGCATAGTATAGCATAGTATAGCATAGTATAGCATAGTATAGCATAGTATTGCATAGTATAGCATAGTATAGCATAGTATTGCATAGTATAGCATAGTATAGCATAGTATAGCATAGTATTGCATAGTATAGCATAGTATAGCATAGTATAGCATAGTATTGCATAGTATAGCATAGTATAGCATAGTATAGCATAGTATAGCATAGTATTGCATAGTATAGCATAGTATAGCATAGTATAGCATAGTATTGCATAGTATAGCATAGTATTGCATAGTATAGCATAGTACAGCATGATATAGCATAGTATAGCATAATATAGCATTGAATAGCATAGTATAGCATAGCATAGCATAGTATAGCATAGTATAGCATAGTTGAACGAGAGTAAGCAAGTTCTTACTTTTGACTTGATGCCAAAGTCGTTGTCCGTCTGTTCATTTGTTTGTTTGTATGTTCGACAATAACTATAGTCTGGTCAAGCAAAGAAGACTTTCTGGCTTGACATACTAATCTACAATATTATTAAACAAACTAAGTTCTGTTCTAAGTTCTGGATTGCTTTTCATATTGTTAGGAAAATAAAAAAATTGTAACAGAATTAAAATCATCAGGTTGAAGTAAGAATTATTATGAGGTGGAAAAGTTTATGTTTATAAAACAAGTGGAGAAAGGTTTTCAACCAAAGTTTAACTTGAGTGGGAAATCTTAAGCTTTGTGAGTGGGAGAATACTGCAGTAGAACCCCCCAGCCTACAATAATGACTTCTCTTTCTTCTCCTTCTCCTCCTTCTTCTTCTACTTCTTCTTCTTCTTCTTCTTCTTCTTCTTCTTCTTCTTCTTCTCTTCTTCCATCTTCTTCTCTTCTTCTTCTCTTTTCTTCTTCTTCTTCTTCTTCTTCTTCTTCTCTTCTTTTTCTTCTTCTTCTTTCTTTCTCTTCTTCTTCTTTTCTTTCTTCTTTCTTTTTCTTCTTCTTTTCTTCTTCCTCTTCTTCTTCTTCTTTTCTTTCTTCTTCTTCTTCTTCTTCTTCCCTTTTCTTCTCCTTCTTCCTCCTTCTTCTTCTTCTTTTTCTTCTTAATCTCTTCTATCCTTTTTCTTCCTTCTTTTCTTTCCTTTTCTTCTTCTTTTCTTCTTCTTCTTCTTTTTCTTCTTTTTCTTCTTCTTCTTCTTCTTCTTCTTCTTCTTCTCTCCTCTTCTTCTTCTTCTTCTTCTTCTTTCTTCTTCTTCTCCTTCTTCTTTATCTTCTCGTTTCTTCTTCTTCATTATTTTAATATTCTTATTTTCCTTCTCCACATTTCTAAATGTGGAATAATTTTTGCTTCAACCTCTGTATAGTTCAGCAAAGTCCTAGAATAAATTAAGTGGAAACTTTCTGCCCCTTGCGTAGTGGAAGTAAATTTTGCAGGTGGGAAATAATTTATTTCAAAATTCAAATCAGTAGCCAATGAAAATGAGAGCAAAATAAAGTTTTCCTTATTTTTTTCTAAAGTTCATACCTACAAGAACTCTTATAATATACGCTTGACAATGGCTCAACAGCCCATGAAGGGCCTGCCAGCTGGTTGCCAGTTACATACTCACTACAATATACAGCTAAGTTAAGGAATAATCATCAACCAGGATAGAGGTAACGAGTGGTTAGCACGTTGATCCTCTCAACCATAAGCTAGCTTCCGTAACCAAGTGTCAGCGCAGATAACCTCTGAATAACATCCAGTTAATCAGTTGGATTGTAATGCAACAATTACTATTCCTTCAAAGACAAGATTGACTATCTTTACCAACGTTAAGCCAATCTCCCAAAGAAGGGTAAAAAAAATCTTTTTTGAATGAGATAATTGTGGGGGATGACGTTTGCTTTTTAGGTAGTCGGGATCTAGGAGTTTAGGTTGTGTTCCAAAAAGTTTTGAATAGTATTTAATATAATTGATAAATAAATTGAAAAAAAATCAAATACTTTTTTTAATTTTGGGGAAAATAATACTTTTGAAGTTTTCAAAAAGAGTATTTAATTTTTTTAATTTTAATTTTTTAAATCAAATACTTTTTTTTATTTTGGGGAAAATAATACTTTTGAAGTTTTCAAAAAGAATATTTAATTTTTTTAATTTTATTTCAGTTTTAAAAATAAATGGCAATGAATAATATAGTATATTTCCTCAATAAATGACAGTAATATTGTTTTATTTCTTCAATTGATGATAAGAATAATTATAATAAATGTTATAAATTATGGAATTAATTTAACAATAATTTATGGAATTTTTAGGAAAACTCTGCAATTTATAATAATAAATAATTTTTTTTCAATGTTATTAAAACTTGTCTTAATAGACAAACCATTAATTTTCAGTTAATAATTTTAGTCAACAATAAATAAATAAATAAATTTACATAACAAATCTATTTGTAATAATTGATTATGTTATGAAATTAATCATAATATCAAATAAATGATATAGAAATGATTTTCATACTGTACAACTAGGCGGCAGGCTCGCTTCGCTCGCCTTATCCATCTAGGTGTTCAGCCTTCTGCCTTTGGAAGTGGTAGTAGTAGCAGGAGAATAGTTGGGAAGAGAGAATAAGATGAACAGGATGAAAAGAGAGAAGATATTAGAATAAAAATAAAAAAAAGAAGGAGAAGTAGAAGAGTTCGAGGAAGAAAGTCGAAAAATTGAGGAAGAAGTCAAAAGGATGAGAAAGTGAAGGATGAGGAGGAGGAGGAGGAGGGTGAGAAGGTGGAGGAAGAGAGGAAGAAGAAGAAGAGAAGGTGGAGAAGAAAGAAGAAGAAGAAGAAGAAGAAGAAGAAGAAGAAGAAGAAGAAGAAGAAGAAGAAGAAGAAGAAGAAGAAGAAGAAGAAGGAGAACACAATGCTCAAAGCAAGAATTTCGGTTAGCACCAAAACTACGCCAACTTCGCAACTGTCAACAAAAAGCGGGTTAAATCCGTGTTGTCCCAAAGTTACTCTGGTGGTCACCCATTCCACTCCGGCTCTGCGGCCACGTCTCTTAACAACAACAAAGGACTTCTGTCTCATTTGTCCTCCTCTTCTTCTTCTTCTTCTCCATCTTCTACTAAGCAAACCATGAACAAACCAGAAGGGGTTTCTATTTAAATTTAAGCCGTCCCCGGGTTTTCTTGATTAAAACCTTTGTTATAAGAAAATGTTCTTGTGTTTCTCGAGTATATAGGCCTAAACTCGAGTAAAGGAAACATTCTGGCAAGATGGGGAAATGACTCCAGCTCGGTTAATATTGACTTTTTGAGTCGTAGTGAAGGTGATATTGTGGTGGTTTTACATATTAAATGCACTGGCGGCTCGTGCCCTCGAAACACGTGAAGTGCTGTACAGTAGAAGATACGGGCACTTCACCTGTATTGTGGATACGAACCGCCAGTGCCCTCGAAATGCCCTCGAAATACGCGGCTCGTGCCCTCGAAACACGTGAAGTGCTGTACAGTAGAAGATACGGGCACTTCACCTGTATTGTGGATACGAACCGCCAGTGGTTAAATAGTGGCAACCGAAACCGGTATCTCGATTTTCTAATAAATAAGTGGTTTGACAACATCTTATCTTTTCTAAAAAGTTAAATGGCGGCGATTGTGTGAATCTTACCCAAATTTCAGAAATAGCGATCAAAGATCGCAAAATCCCTACTAAACACAAATTCATCACTTGTGCTATGTTTTGTCAATTATTCGATTTTTGATTGCCATTTCTGAGATTTGGGTGAGATTTACACAATCGCCGCCATTTAACTTTTTCTTTAGAATCCGACTCTCTTCAAGTTCCATTAATAAAAAATACAATTTTATGATTCCTTATCCAGTTATAACCCCTATTGTTGAAAAAATGGCGTTTTCTAGCATATTTTCCCAATTATCTCAATAACCGTTAAAGTTACAAACTTGGAACTGGTATCATTGAATTTCTCAGCTAATTTTACATAGGAATTGATTATTTTAGAACCTCACTAGTCTCTTAAAGATTAGAAAAATTAATATATTTTGAAAAATCTCAATTTTCCGCCATTGTTATCTCTGTAACAAAGCGTTTTTGGGGGTTGGTCCCATGGAACTTTTTTGTCTACTTGGTGTAAGGAATCAGCCTGAGAAGTATTGCACATTCCTCCTGAAACACCCTGTATACAATAACAAAACATTCACACTTAGATTCTAGATTGCAATTAGATATTGTGAGTAATAAAGTACAAGAGTGAGTAACCTCTATACAGGAATACACGTAGTAACTATCACGTTCTGTATAAATGACACTAGCTTAAAAGATAGTAATTATTCAAAAGACACGAGTATACATGAACGCGGAGTTATAGAAATTATATATTTAGGAAAACTATATAGGCTACTATAATTAATTAATTGGCAATCTTATCCATTACGATTGAATTATCTAAATGAAAAG
This sequence comes from Sogatella furcifera, assembly GCA_017141385.1. Classification (NCBI taxonomy): domain Eukaryota; kingdom Metazoa; phylum Arthropoda; class Insecta; order Hemiptera; family Delphacidae; genus Sogatella; species Sogatella furcifera. The sequence continues at coordinate 6,215,442 of CM029559.1, read as the reverse complement.
GCGAAGTTTGGACATGAATATGTCCATTCTTGGAAAGAATAACAAAGGTATCCTTTCCATTAACACTTGGCCTTGAAAAGAGAGAGACAGAGAGAGAGAGTCTGTATGAGAGAAGAAATGAGTTAGATTTATAGTCTGGGTGGCAGAGAGAATATGAGTAAGAGAATGAATAGAAGTAAGAGAGGGGAAGTGAGAAAGTTAGAAATAGAGGAAGAAAGAGAACAAAAGAGGTGCCTAATACCCCCAGCAATTACCGGATTAAGGGTTCTCACCTCCACTTAATCTCACTTCCGAAAAGGAAGGAAAGGACCATTCCTATTGGCAGGTCAATTATTGAGAAGTGTGACATTTTAGGTCTCTCTTATTACACCTTTCCTATTCCTTCATTCTCGACCTCATCTTCTTTCAATTTCTTCTTTCATTCAGGCCTCTCTTATCCTTGATATCCTTTCCCAAGAATGGACATACAGGGTGTTTCAGGAGGAATGTGCAATACTTCTCAAGCTGATTCCTTACACCAAGTAGACAAATCTAACTTTTTCTACGGACTCTAACTCTCTTCAACTTCCATTTATAAAAAATACAAGGCGTTTTGGGGGTTTTTCCCATGGAATTTTTTCGCTACCAAGCACAAATTTATCACTTGTGCTATGTTTTGTCGATTTTGCAATTTTTGATCATAAATCATGAAAAAATGTTTTCATAAAATTGTATTTTTTATTAATGGAAGTTGAAGAGAGTCGGATTCTGAAGAAAAAGTTAGGAGGCGGCGATTGTGTAAATCTTACCCAAATCTCAGAAATGGCGATCAAAAATCGCAAAATCGCTACTAAACACGAATTTATCACTTGTTCAAGAAGAAGAAGAAAAAGGAGAAGAAGAAAGAGAAGAAGAAGATGAAGAAGAAGGAGATGAAGGAGAAAGAGAAGAAGAAGAAAAGTGAAGAAGAAGAAGGAGAAGAAGGAGTGGAAGAAGGAGAAGAAGAAGAAGGAGTAGAAGAACAAAGAGAAGGAGAAGAAGAAGATTAAAAGATTAATGAACGTTGAAAGATCAAATACTTAATACTTTAGGTGAATAAAACTTCAAATCGATAATCTTTCAACCCCTGTGATAAAAACCAGACACTCCCAGATCCTCTCGATAAAATTTTATTGAAATTTATTACTTCCCAACCAGCGAGTTTTCACGATATAAATCTCAATTTAAAGTCAACTCGAATCTCCATTTACGATATGAATTTTCTCACTTAGATTCTATTACAATTTTCCATTAGCACTTACAAAAGAGTTGAGAGTACTCCCTTAATCCGTTGAAAGATTATAGGGTTATTGAAATATCAAATAAAGTCTGTCCAAGCAAAGAAGACCCTCTGGCAAGATGGGAGTATGACTAATGCTCGGTCATTATTGGTTCAAAAATTATCAATTTGAACTAAAACTGTAGGAAATAATTTGATCTACTATTAAGACCACATTTATTTTAATTCTTGAACCAATATTGACCGAGCTGGAGTCATTTTCCCATCTTGCCAGAGGGTCTTCTTTGCTTGGACAGACTATAATACATGTTTCATAGTTTTTTGTTCAGCATCTTCTATATTCTGTTTAAGCAAAGAAAACGTTTTGACGAGATGGGAAAATGACTCCAGCTCAGTCAAGATTGATTAAAAATCGTTTACTGTTCTCTCTCCAGGGTTTATTGAAGCAAAATTTCACACCCTTCAAGAAACTGGCTCTCATATCTGTAGACTGTCCAAGCAAAGATGACATTCTGGCAAGATGGGGGAACGACTATATCTCGGTCAATATTGGTTCAAAAAGACTTAATTTGGTTTCAAATTGTAGATCAGAATATTTCCCACAATTAGAGACAAAATTTATAGTTTTTTAACCATTATTGACCGAGCTGGAGTTATTTTCCTATCTTGCCAGAATGTCTTCTCTGCTTGTAAGGAAAATGATTACAGGGTTATTACTGGGGACGTGCCATAGCTAAAACAAAAAGTTGGGTTGTTTCAACTGCTCCTAGGATGAGGCCGCACTGCCGGTGGGTAGAGCCTGGAGGGTGGAGGGTAGTTGGTGAATCTATAGAACATACACACCATCCAAAGTAATACATTGTATGAATTATATGTGTTCAGCCGCCATCTTGAAATTCTTAAAATTAATATGGACAACATAACCTTAAAAAACAGAATGACGTCATACCATTCATACGATGTATTACTGTGGATGGTGTGTATGTTCTATAGATTTACCAACTACCCTCCACCCTCCAGGCTCTACCCACCGGCAGTGCGGCCTCAGCCTGACAGCCAACTGAAAGACAAAGGAAGAAAAAGAAATATGAGAATTGAAAAATAGATAGATAGATAAATTAATTTATTCTCCACTTTGTGCATTACATAAAGTGTTGTGGGCGAAGTTGAGGCACAGGAGCACCCTCTTCCACTTAACCCACAAATAAGAAGAAAGTGAAAAATTTGCAATAAAAGAAAGGAAGAGGGAGAAAAAAGAGAAGATGTCAGAAAAAGGGGGGAGAGGGAGAGAGAAAAAAGAAGAGAATAAGCAGTAAGAGGTGAGGGAAAGGAAGGAAGTGGAAGAAGAAGAAGGAGAAGGAGGAGAAGAAGAAGTAGGAGGTGAGGAAATGAAAAGAAGAAGGAGAAAAAGAAAAATAAGAAGAAGAAGAAGAAGAAGAAGAAGAAGAAGAAGAAGAAGAAGAAGAAGAAGAAGAAGAAGAAGAAGAAGAAGAAGAAGATTGATTGATTATTTATTTGAAGGTCTTTGAAGTGAAAAACAAAGAAAGATTTGAATAGGAAAAAGCGAAAGGTGATGAAGAAGAAAAAGAAGAAGAAAACGAAAGCTGGGCAATAAGAAATATTGCGAACATATCCGTAAGGCATTGCTTTTTGCGATTAGACGTTTAGCTTAGAAGTGTAAGGAGGGCGGAATAGGCTGTCCAAGCAAAGAAGACATTCTAGCAAGATGGGAAAATGACTCCATCCCGGTCAATATTCATTCAAAAATGATAAATTTGGTCTCAAATTGTAGGAAAAATTCTGATCTACAATTTGAGACCAAATTAATTCTTTTTGAACCAATATTGATCGAGCTGTAGTCATTTCCCATCTTGCCAGAATGTCTTCTTCGCTTGGGCAGTCTGCAGATATGAGAGCCAGTTTGTTGAAGGGTGTAAAATTTTGCTTTAATAAACCCTGGGGAGGAACAAGCGGAGATTTCCATTTGTTTTCGCAGCCGTATTGAAACGAAGAAGACGGAGAAGAAGAAGAAGAAGAAGAAGAAGAAGAAGAAGAAGAAGAAGAAGAAGAAGAAGAAGAAGAATAAAGTCGATGAGACTAACAGTTTACAACTCTTTTGTAGGAAAACAGCTGGATACAATCATAAGTCCTAGGTTTAATATTCATGCTCATTCTATTCTGCTTCCCTATTTGGCATCTTCCACCTCCTCTTCTTCCCTCCTCCTAATCCTCCTCTTCTCCTCCTCCTCCTTCCTCCTCAGTCCTACCCCCTTAATCCTTCACTCCTTCTCAATGCTTCCCTTTTCTTCTCCTCTTCTTCCTCCTAATCCTCTCTCTTCTTCTTCTCCTTCCTCCTTTCTCCTCCTCCTCGTCCTCCTTCTTCTCCTTCCTCCTCATCCTAATCCTTCTCCTCCTCTTCCTCCTCCCTCCTCCTTATCCTCCTCCTCCCTTTTTTCCATCTTGTCCTCCTGCTCCTTTTTTTTCTCAACCTCTTTTTCAACCTATCCTCTTCTCTTCTTTCATTTTTTCAATTCTCCTCTACAACCTCATCCGACTTTTTCTTCTTTTTTCCATCTTCTTCTTCTCCTTCTCTTTCTCTTTCTCTTTACCTTTCTCTTTCTCTTTCTCTTCCTCTTCCTCTTCTTCTTACTCTTCTTCTTCTTCTTCTTCTTCTTCTTCTTCTTCTTCTTCTTCTTCTTCTTCTTCTTCTTCGTCTCTCTTCGATTCTAGATGTGTTTTCTTGTCATATCTGACGCCAAAAATTTTGCTTTTTCGTCTGTCTCTTGTACGTGATGTAACCTACTAACAGCTGATGTAAAGCATCTATTGTCTCTTCTGATTCCAAGAATGGCATCTAGACATTGCTGGATGAGAACTCTAGTTGACAATATCAGCTGTTACAGCGCACAAAGAGCATAGGAGACTGACTAATTTTCCTGCGTCAACTATGAGAAGTGAAATTCTCAGCTTGATAAGTTATTACAATAATATGATTTGCTCTTTAAAATTTTTTTTTTAGAAATTACTTCTCTAATATTAAATACAGTAACTTTTTATAGTCGGTTACAATACTATATTACATAATGAGTGTGGAAAGTGCGTTTTTACATACGAATAATTTATGTTTACAAACGAGCCGTTAGGCGAGTTTGGATTATAATTACGAGTTTGTAAGGCCGGAATTACACGATGATAGTTCTATGATCATGGTCGATCATATAGAAAGAGATGAAAATACAAAATAATATTTTTGTCTCTTTCATATGATCAACTATGATATTAGAAATATTATCGTGTAATACCTGCCTAAACCTTCTCACACGAATTATGTACATTTTTTCATGATATTAGTACGGAAAGGATTTATTAAAACCTCAAACAACAGAAAACATAACCTCAACACGCAACTAGCACAGTCAACTGTCATGGCGACTCGTTCGACTTGTTAATTCATGTGTCAGAATTCAGAAAAAACAGCTGGGCTAGATTTTCAGTGCTGTAATTATCATCGTGATGATGACTAGTGCTGTAATAATCATCAAAATGATTATTCCCGCATTCAGAACAGCTGATCTTTGATTCTCTGTAAACGGCAATTTTCCAAACGCAAATCTAGCTTGAAAAGTTGTTCATTACATACTAGTATGGCGAAAAATATAATTCAGTGTTATTTGTTAAGCATTTCCATCTCTCCTCCATTCTTCTATACCCATGTTTACCGTTTTTCTTCTACTTCTTCTTCTTCTTCTTCATCTTCTTCCTCTTCTTCTTCTTCTTCTTCTTCTCCTTCTTCTTATTCTTCTTCCTCTTCTTCTTCTTCTTCTTCTTCTTCTTCCTCCTCTTATTCTTCTTCTTCTTCTTCTTCTTCTTCTTCTTCTTCTTCTTCTTCTTCATCTTCTTCTTCTTCTTCTTCTTCTTCTTCGTCCTCCTCTTCTTCTTCTTCTTCTTCTTCTTCTTCTTCTTCTTCCTCCTTTTCTTCTTCTTCTTCTTCTTCTTCTACTTCTTCTTCTACTTCTTCTTCTTCTTCTTCTTCATCTTCTTCTTCTTCCTCCTCCTCCTCCTCTTCTTCTTCTTCTTCTTCTTCTTCTTCTTCTTCTTCTTCTTCTTCTTCTTCTTCTTCTTCTTCTTCTTCTTCTTCTTCTTCTTCTTCTTCTTCTTCTTCTTCTTCTTCTTCTTCTTCTTCTTCCTCCTCTTCTTCTTCTTCTTCTTCATATTTTTCTTCTTCTTTATTCTTCTTCATCTTCTTCTTCTTCTTCTTCTTCTTCTTCATCTTCTTCTTCTTCTTCTTCTTCATCTTCTTCTTCTTCCTCCTCTTCTTCTTCTTCTTCTTCTTCTTCTTCTTCTTCTTCTTCTTCTTCTTCTTCTTCTTCTTCTTCTTCTTCTTCTTCTTCTTCTTCTTCTTCTTCTTCTTCTTCTTCTTCTTCTTCTTCTTCTTCTTCTTCTTCTTCTTCTTCTTCTTCTTCTTCTTCTTCTTCTTCTTCTTCTTCTTCTTCTTCTTCTTCTTCTTCTTCTTCTTTGTGTGCACCATCTGGTGTAGAGTAGGGAATTAGTAAGTGTCGTAGCACGATTGCCATTGTCGACAAATGAACTGCTCTGCTGCTCCTACTACTACACTACGTGACCTCTTAACTCCTCCTCATCCTCCTCCGCCACCGCCTTCTTCTTCTTCTACTTCTTCTTCTTCTCCTTCTTCTTCTCCTTTTTTTCTTTCAAGTTTCTGCATCCATTCTCTTTCTTCTTCTCCTCTTTCCTCTTCCATTTTCTACTTCCTTTTTTTCTCCTCTTGTCATTCAATAATTTGATTCAATAATTCAAATCAATGATTTCGAAATCATATGCTTTACATCGGCTGTTGGTATGTTACATCATGCACAAGAGACAGACGAAATCGAATCGCCCAACGTTTCAGGGTCATCTATAATTATATTAATCGAATGAGACAATGAAATTGAGTATCTCACCATTATTCCAACGTTCACTCTAACCCAAGTTCTACTCAGATTTGTGTTATTCTTTTTCTTCTTCTTTTTCTTCTTCCTTTTCTTCTTCTTCTTTTTATATTTCTTCTTCTCCTTCTCCTCCACCTCCTTCTCCTCATACTCCTTCTCCTTTTTTTCTCCTTCTCCACCGATTCCCCCTCCTCCTTCTTATCCTCTGAACCCCTTCTCGCTATTTGATTTTTCTCTTATTTCCCTTTTTCCCCAATCACAAACATTGAATCACGTACTATCATCCGTTTACTCAGCACAAACGACAGATTTGTTTTTTTGTCCTCTTCTTTCCTCTCTTTCTTCCTTCTTCTTCTTCTTCTTCTTCTTCTTCTTCTTCTTCTCCTCCTCCTTCTTCTTCTTCTTGTACCCTTTTTTTAACGGGGTGTAATCTTACACTAGTATGGCACGTGACATTGTTACTCCGCTCCAGTAACACTTACTACTGACTGAATGTCCGGTCGTTCACTATTTATTTGTCTTTCTTTTCTTATTATTTTTCTTCTTCTTTCGCCTCTTCTTCTTCTCCTTATATTCTCCTTCTTTTCCTTTTTCTTTATTTTCTTCTTTTCCTTCTTCTTTTCCTTTTTCTTCTTCTTCTTCTTCTTCTTCTTCTTCTTCTTCTTCTTCTTCTTCTTCTTCTTCTTCTTCTTCTTCTTCTTCTTCTTCTTCTTCTTCTTCTTCTTCTTCTTCTTCTTCTTCTTCTTCTTCTTCTTCTTCTTCTTCTTCTTCTTCTACTCCTCCTTATATTTTTCTTTTCTTTCTTTTTTCTTCTTCTTTTACTTTTTCTCCCTCGTATCACCAACCCTTCTCCTTTTGCCTTTTCACTAATATTCTATGTCCTTCTTCCTTCTTCTTAAACACGTCAAAATTAGATGCTACAAAAAATAACTTATTCAATCTTTTTAAACATTTGACAGAAACAGATTGATGAATAAATTAATTTGATGATAAATATCATCCAATTGATAGACTTGATAGAAATGAGAGTGACTTTGTTTTATTTCAAGGATGTCTGTCTGTCTCAACAGCCCATGAAGGTCTGGCCATTTCAAAGCTGAACTATCGCCAAGACGTTGATTGGTTTTGTCTGCTCTAACAGCTGATTTATGCGCTACAACAGCTGATTTTTACGCTCCAACAGCTGATTTGTGCGAACAACAGCTGATTTGTGCGATACAACAGCTGATTTGTGTGCTACAGCACCTGATTCAACAGTTGGTTTGTGCGCTTCAACAGCTTCTACAGCCGATTTGAGCGCCCCAACAGTTGATTTGTGAGCTACAATAGCTGATTTGTGCGCTTCAACAGCTGATTTTTATGCTCCAACAACTGATTTGTGCAATACAACAGCTGATTTCTCCACTTCAACAGCTGATTTTCACGCTACAACAGCTGATTTATGTTCTACAACAGCTGATTTGTGCACTACAACAGTGGATTTGTGCGCTCCAACAGCAGATTTGTGCGCTCCAACAGCTGATGTTGTTCATTAGAGTTGAATTCAGCTAAGCCTAGATTATGCTTTTGAAATCAATACATGTATTACATCAGCTGTAAGTAGGTTAAATCACGTACAAGAGACAGACAAACCCACCCTGCGTTATAGTATTAGCTCTATAGGCATATTTCCTTCATTATTACAATTTGATTCATAAACTTAATTGTAGAAATTTTATGATACATCATAATTTTCATTATACATTATAATTTTTGGAACATTCACCATTACAATATTATATTGGTAGATAAAATGAAATAAATCAAATACCTTTTTTAAATTTGAAAGTATTATTTTTACCAGATATGTTTCAAGCTTTGATCCATTTTCAATATAAATAAAAAATAATACTCTACCTCTTATTTACAATGATAATGGGCTAAAGCTTGAAACTTGACTTTGTAAAAATAATATTTTTAAAATTTAAAAAGGGTATTTGATTTATTTCATTTTATTGTTCAATTATTTTGAATAGCCCTTATGTTTAACTTTTAATATTATATTTATTTATTTATCAAATAATTAACATTAATACATACATTATTATATTGTATTGACTGAATTTAGCCTACTCTGAAATTGAGGTTTTCAATCACTGTATTAAATGAATCTATCAAATAATTGATTATAAATAATATTTACTTACAAATTCATAGCGTATTTTATTCAGCAGATGATAACGGATATACACACCTGAAAAAAAAGAAAAATTACTTCATTAATAATAATTGAATTGGATTTATTGAATAACTGTCCAAGGAATTCAATAAATTTATAGTCTGTCCAAGGAAAAAAGACCCTCTGCCAAGATGAGAAAATGACTTGCTCGGTCAATATTGGTTCAAGAATAATTGATTTTGTCTCAAACGTAGGAAACATTCTGATCTACAATTTGAGACCAAATTTAAAATTTTTGAACCGATGTTGACCGAGCTGGAGTCATTTTCTCATCTTGCCAGAGGGTCTTCTTTTCTTGTACCGACTATACATACGTCACTCACAAGGTTCAGATGAAACCGCCTATCTTATTGCGTCTTTATATTTTTCAAATTATTATCCAAACTAATTTATATTTTGATACAAAATTTCAATCAATCGAAGAGTTTCAAGTTTTCTCCCAATCCAATCATTGAAATTAGGTTAGGTTAGGTTAGGTTAGGTAGGGTTAGGTTAGGTTAGGTTAGGTTAGGTTAGGTTAGGTAGGGTTAGGTTAGGTTAGGTTAGGTTAGGTTAGGTTACTAATTTATAATTCGATACAAAATTTCAATCAATCAAAGAGTTTCAACTTTTCTCCCAATCCAATCATTGAAATTAGTTCAACTTTCAGTTAACGTTGACCAAATCACTATCGTAAATTTCAACCCACAGCTAACCCCAATCAGTTTTAACGGACACAATTGCTGATCCCCGGTTATAGTCTCCAAGCAAAGAAGACCCTCTGCCAATATGGGAGAATGACTCCAGCTCGGTCAATATTGGTTCAAAAATTATCGATTTGGTCTCAATCTTATGAAACATTCTGATCTACAATTTTGGGAAAAATTGTAATCTACAATTTGAGATCAAATCGATCATATTTAAGTCAATATCGATCGAGCTGGAGTCGTTTTCTCATCTTGCCAGAGGGTCTTCTTTGCTTGGACACACTATATCTGTTAACCACGGTTTCAAAGCCTTTTGTGCATGCTAGTGACAGGATCAACCACAAAGGTCCCAGGTTCGAGCCTTTGACTTTGAATGGATTTCAACCGAATCGAGGCTACGTGAATGGTATCAGATCTATCAATTCTGTTTTTACTACTACTGGTCTTTGTTGTCTCTCTCTCTCTCGCTCTCTCTCTCTCGCTCTCTCTCTCGCTCTCTCTCTCTCTTTCTCTTCCACATATATATGTCTAAACTTCGCCTTTTCACTTAGATAACTTACACTCCTTATTCATTTTGCAGAACCTTCAATTTAAAATCTGTATAAATTTTGCATTCATTACGTCACCGTTTTTTCGTATTTTTACTAGAAGTTTCTATTTTGTGAAATTTATAAGATAATTTAATTTCACTCATTCATATTACAATGTAGAATCTAAGCCAAATTTTGTTATATATTTGAATAAAGTAATCTAATCTAATCTCTTTCTCTCCAAATTTTTCTCTCTTTCTCTTGTTATTATTCATCTCTCTTCAAGAGTTGAATGTGAGAGAGGATCAACTATGCCCTAACTTCATCCTCCAAGAAAAAAAAGAGGAGGGAGGGAATCGGAATATCTATTTTTATACAATTTTTATCCATAGTCCACTCACGGCTGTTATGTAAATCTTACCCAAATCTCAGTAATGGCGATCAAAAATCGCAAAATTGACAAAACATAGCACAAGTGATGAATTTGTGTTTAGTAGCGATTTTGCGATTTTTGATCGCCATTACTGAGATTTGGGTAAGATTTACACAATCGCCGCCATTTAACTTTTCCTTTAGAATCCGACTCTCTTCAACTTCCATTAATGAAAAATACAAATTTATGATTCCTTATCCAGTTATAACCCTTATTGTTGAAAAATAGCGTTTTCCACCATACTTTTCCAATTATCTCTATAACCGTTGAAGTTGTAAACTTGGAACTGGTTTCATTGAATTCCTCAGCTAATTTTACATAGGAATTGATCATTTTACAACCACACTAAAGCCTCTGGAAAATTAGAAAAATTAATATATTTTGAAAAATCTCAATTTTCCGTCATTGTTATCACGTTAATAGAGCGTTTTTGGGGGTTGATACCATGGATTTTTTCTGTCTAATTGGTGTAAGGAATGAGCCTGAGAAGTATTGCACATTCCTCCTGAAACACTCTGTATACTATAGTCCATTCACGATGGCTTGAGACGAGATTAACAAAAGCTCTGCATGTGTAAGTGTGCGACTGGAGTGACTTCGTTTCAGCCACGACATAAACATGTCACAGCAATGCCGAAGTCCCGAATTTTGTTGTAGGCAATTCAGAATAAGTATATTTAAGTAATCTTTTTTTTATAGATAGATACCCATTAGGAAATTGCTTGTTTCGGTTGTATCTCGATTGCATGAACCTAAACAATCATAGTAAAAGTTTTTGTGTAAATGCTTTGGTTACTGTCCCGACGACAAAATTCTTGATTTCGGGATTGCTGTGACATGTTTATGTCGTGGCTAAAACGAAGCCACTCAAGTCGCACACGAACACATGCAGAGGTTCTGTTTATCTCGTCTCAAGCCATCATGAATGGACTATAGTGTACAGGGTGTTTCAGAAGGAATGTGCAAAAATTCTCAGGCTCATTCCTTACACCAAGTAAACAAAAAAGTACCCTGGGACCAACCACCAAAAACGCTTTGTTACTGAGATAACAATGGCGGAAAATTGAGAGTTTTCAAAAAATAAAGAAAAAATTAAATAGCGGCGATTGTGTAAATCTTACCCAAATTCCAGTAATGGCGATCAAAAATCGCTACTAAACACAGATTCATCACTTGTGCTATGTTTTGTCAATTTTGCGATTTTAGATTGCCATTACTGAGATCTGGGTAAGATTTACACAATCACCGCCTGTTCAATTTTTCTTTAGAATCCGACTCTCTTCAACTTCCATTAATAAAAAATACAATTTTATGATTCCTTATCCAGTTATAACCCTCATTGTTGAAAAAATTGTGTTTTCTAGCATACTTTTCCAATTATCTCAATAACCGTTGAAGTGACAAACTTGAAACTGGTTTCATTGAATTCCTCAGCTAATTTTACATAGGGATTGATCATTTTAATACCTCACTAAAGTCTCTAAAAAATTAGAATGATTAATATATTTTGAGGAATCTGAGTTTTCCGCCATTGTTATCTCGGTAATAAAGCGTTTTTGGGGGTTGATCCCATGGAACTTTTTTGTCTACTTGGTGTAAGGAATCAGCCTGAGAAGTGTTTCACATTCCTCCTGAAACACACTGTATAACACACGATTTACAAATTCCAATATTGGATTAGATTAGAGTAAGAAACAGAATAAATCGCCCAATTTTCTGCTGTGTAAATGAGATTATATAATATAGACATATTATGTCCAAGCA
>CM029559.1:6196104-6201104 GCA_017141385.1 Sogatella furcifera | reverse complement strand
CTTTTTCACAAACTCTATATATAGTCTGTCCAAGCAAAGAAGACATTCTGGCAAGATGGGGGAATTACTCCAGATCAATCAATATTGGTTCAAAAATTACATATTTCGTCTCAAATTGTAGATCGGAATGTTCTCTACAATTTGAAGCAAAATTCATAATTTTTGAACCACTATTGACCGTGCAGTAGTCATTTTCCCATCTTGCCAGAATGTCTTGTTTGCTTGCACAGACTGTAACAATGTTTTGTTTCACATTTAATGGAAATTTTCGAGAAGTTTTTGTTAGCTTACCAACATATGCTAGAGGCTATATATGGCAAACACCAGAAATAGAGGAGGTTCCTAAATGACTGTTAATAATTATCAGCTCTCTGAAGAAGAAGAAAAAGAAGAAGAGGAAGAAGAGGGAGTAAGAGAAGAAGAGGAGAAGAAGAAGAGGAAGAAGAAGAAGAAGAAGAAGAAGAAGAAGAGGAGGAGAAAGAGAGGAAGAAGAAGAAGAAGAAGAGGAGAAGAAGAAGAAGAAGAAGAAGAAGAAGAAGAAGAAGAAGAAGAGGAAGAGCCAAAGGAGAGAAAGATGAAGAAGGAGGAGGAGAAAAATAAGAAGAAGAAAAAGAAGAAGGCGAAAAAGAAGAAGGCAAAGAATAAGAAGTTGAAGGAGAAGATAAAGGAGGAGGACGAGGAGTAGGGGAAGGAGGACAAGGAGAAAAAGGAGGAGAAGAGGAGAAGAAGAAGAAGGAGGAGAAGGAGAAGAAGAAGAGGAAGAAGAAGATGGAGAGGAGGGGAAGATGTAGAAGAATAATGAGAAAAAGAAGAAGAAGAAGAAGGAAAAAGAAAAGAGAAAGAAGAAGGGGAAGAAAAAGCAGAAGAGGAAGAAGAAAGAAGAGAAAGGAAGAAGAAGAGGAAGAAGAAAAAGAAGAAGAAGAAGAAGGATAAGATTTAAACAAAAGTAGATGAGTGTAATAGAGACACTTGCAAAGTTACATTTTTAGCACGCTACTGTTTTAGCAGAAGGGAAAAGATGTCTTCCCTTTTGAAGGTGAGAAGACCTGAAGATAAAGAAGAGGAGGAGAATGAGGGAGAAGGATGAGAATAGATTGAAAAGGAGAAAGAGAGGGTGAGAAAGAAGAATTAATCAGTTTTAGTAGATGATGAATTAAGATTGCCAAAAAAGATGAGAGAGGAAAAGGAGTTGAAGTAGAAGAAAGAGGAGAAGGAGGAGAAGGAGGGAGGGGGAGGAGGAAGGGAGGAGGAGGAGGAGAGGAAGGAGGAGGAGGAGGAGGAGGAGGAGGAGGAGGAGGAGGAGGAGGAGGAGGAGGAGGGAGGAGGAGGAGGAGGAGGAGGAGGAGGAGGAGGAGAAGAAGAAGAAGGAAAAGGAGTAGAAGAAGGAGGAGGAGGAGGAGGAGGAGGAGGAGGAGAAGAAGGAGGTGGAGGAGGAGGAGGAGGAGGAGGAGAAGAAGGAGGAGAAGAAGGAGGTGAAGGAGGAGGAGGAGGAGGAGGAGGAGGAGGAGGAGGAGGAGGAGGAGGATGAGGAGGAGGAGAAGGATAAGGAGAATCATGTAGGACGTGACTGGTGTTTTAGATTATTCCACTTTTGCTTAGGTTGGAAAACGTATCTTTGATGACACTCCTATTGGTAAACTTCCTCTTTTCTACACATTTGCGTCTTAATTTTCCTTCTCCGCTTCTTCTTCTTTTTTCTCTTCTTCTTCACCTTCTCCTCCTCCTTCTTTTTCTCCTTCAAATTTTTCTTCTTCCTCCTCCCTTTTCTACTTCAACTCCTTTTCCTCTTCCATCTTTTTTTGCATTCTTAGTTGTTCATCTGCTAAAGCTTCTTTCTGTTCTAATCTCTCATCTCTTCGTGATTACTCTTCTTTCTCTTCTACTCCTTCTTCTATTCTCATCCTCCTCCTTCATTCCCCTCCTTTTCTTCCTCTTTTCTTCAGGTCTTCTCACCTCCACAAGGGAAGACATACTTTCCCTTCTGCTTAAACAATAGCATGCTAAAAAAGTAACATCTTTTTTTTTGTCATTATTTTCCAAAGTGGCTTGGTATTGATTATTTAAGAACCTCACTAAAGCCTCTAAAAAATTAGAAAAATTGATATATTTTGAAAAATCCTAATTTTCCGCCATTGTTATCTCAGTAACAAAGTGTTTTTGAGGGTTGGTCCCATGGAACTTATTTGTCTACTTGGTGTAAGGAATCAGCCTGAGAAGTATTGCACATTCCTCCTGAAACACTCTGTATATTGTGAAATTATTTTGAGAGATTTTCAGGCTGATCCATCTGCCCTAGGCGGATTTCTGATACGCATTAGTGATACAGAGTCCAAAATTGATACAAGAAGGAAGCTCATTGACACAAACTATTAGCATCTTGTTGTTGTAAAGAGAGTTTAGCTCAGATCACAATGCCGAAAATTTCGAGAAAATTAACTATTGGCTCTCTTGAACCTGGTGTTTATAATTATTATTTTATAAATTAGATTTTTTGATAAAATAAAACAGAGTTTGAATGCTCTCGAAATGTTTCATGTTCAAAAAATGTCGGCTATCCATGAGCAATTGTTTTGTATCAACGAGCTTCCTTCCTGTATCAATTTTGGACTCTGTTTCACTACGGCGTATCAGAAATTCCTTCCTGTAGAGAGGACTTTGGGATCCCACCTCATACATACAGTTAACACATACATAAATGTTACTATGAATACCATTATCCTCATAACACAATTACTTTACATGTACAATTTGTCCAAGCAAAGAAGACATTCTGGCAAGATGAAAAAAGTGCTACAACTCGATCAATATTGGTTCAAAAATTATAAACTTGTTCTCAAATAGTACAACAGAAAGTTTTCTAAGATTTAAGACAAAATTTATGAATTTTGAACAAATATTGACCAAGCTGGAGTCATTTTCCCGTCTTGCCAGAAAGTCTTCTTTGCTCGACCACTAGCAGTACTACTTTACATGTCCCAACTCTAGGACTCGATACAATCTATACTCTGTCCAAGCAAAGAAGACCCTCTAGCAAGATGGGAAAATGACTCAAGCTCGGTCAATATTGGTTCAAAATTTATCAATTCGATTTCAAATTGTTGGAAACAATTTTATCTACTATTGACCACATTTATATTTCTTGATCTAATATTGACCAAGCTGTAGTAGTTTTCCCATCTTGCCAGAAGGTCTTCTCTGCTTGCACAGACTATACATGAGTGTGACGACTTGTAACTTGTACCGCGAACTTGTAACTTGTACTTGTAACATGTAAAGTAGCGCTGGAGATGTCCAATGAAAGCCACTATAAGGTATAGTCTGTCCAAGCAAAGAAGACATTTTGGCAAGATGGGAAAATGACTCCAGCTTGTTCAATATTTGTTCAAGAATTATAAATGTGGCCCTATTACTAGATCAAAGTTTTTTCTTCGATTTGAGCTGAAATTGATAATTTTTGAACCAATATTGACCGAGCTTGAGTCGTTTTCCCATCTTGCTAGAGGGTCTTCTCTGCTTGTATATACTGTACTTTAGCAAGGTAACAAGTCGAAACCCCTTAATCAGCTATTCTGGACCAAATGACATTCAGTAACGTATGTCACACGTCCAGGACGGATGTTATAGTCTGTGTCCAAGCAAAGAAGACCCTCTGGCAAGATGGGAAAATGACTACAGCTCGTTCAAAATACATTCAAAATTTATTAATTTGATCTCCAATTGTAGAAAACATTCTGATCTACAATTTGAGACCAAATCTTTAATGAACCAATTTTGACTGAGCTGGAGTCATTTTACCATCTTGCCAGAATGTCTTCTTTGCTTGAACAGAGTACAAATGAGATAGTTCTGGTTACAGACGCAACTTGATAAAGAAGTAGCGGGAATGAAAGCAAGTGAGAAGAGGAATGAACTAAGGAGAGAAGAGAGGAAGAAGCGAAAGGAGAAGAAGAAGAGAGAGATAACTGCTATGAGAATGGGAAGAAGAAGTAGGAGAGGGAGAAAAAAGTCAAGGATCAAATGGAGAAGGAGGAGACGAAGGTAAATTATCATAAGACTTATGGATAGAAGTAGATAAAGATGAAAATCAGGAGAAGGAATAAAACAGAAAGGAATAGAAAGAAGTGAACAAAACGCAGGAAAGAAGGAGAGAATGGAAGAAAGTTGAATCTCTATAGCCTATATAAATGCGGGATGGCACTCATTCATTTATTCATAAATTAATTCATTCATTCATCAACAGATCACGCAGGCATGTTCAGTTGGACCGTTAGATGCATACTAAGAACAGATTTTTGAAACTTCCCAAGGATACGCCAAATATTTGGATTTTTCTATAGTTTTTCAGCGTTTTCTTAATTTTTTCGAGAACCAATCGGTAGAAAATGTTGATATTTGGTGGGCAAGTTCACATAAGGTCTAGAAACTTGTGTTGAAATATTTTTGAAATCCGTTCAAGATCACGCCAGTAATCTGATTTTCAAAATTGTACAAGTATTGTGGGTTGTATATCTTTCGCCTGACAAATCCTTACTGTATATACAATGGTTCAGCGAGATTATAGATAAACTAATTTGGAAGATATTGAACCAAGTTTAAAACTATTTCCGATGTACTTCCAAAGTTTCGCTCAAGACTAGCGTTTTACTATTTTTCGGAGTTTTTATTAGATTTTTCGAGAACCAATGGGCAGGAAGTGTTGAAATTCAATAGACAGGTCCAGATATTAGATCTAGAAATTCTGTGCCCAATAGATTTCGAAACCTTCCGAGGTAACGCCTGTAATATGTTCTCCAATGTTTGGAATTTACACTTTTTCCATTCTACTGAAACCACTGAACAAAATAGGTTTAAATCATATAGCCTATAGCCTGTCCAAGCGAAAAAGACCCTCTGGCAAGATGGGGGAATAATTCCAGCTTGGTCAATATTTGTTCAGAAATTATAAATTTATTCTCAAATTGTAGAGCAGAATGTTTCCCGCAGTTTAAGATCGAATTGAT
>CM029559.1:6141104-6191104 GCA_017141385.1 Sogatella furcifera | reverse complement strand
ATTGAGTTTCTCAGCTAATTTTACAAAGGAATTGATCATTTTAGAACCTCACTAAAGCCTCTAGAAAATTAGAAAGATTGATATATTTTGAAAAATCTTAATTTCCCGCCATTGTTATCTCAGTAACAAAGCGTTTATGGGGGTTGGTCCCATGGAACTTTTCTGTCTACTTGGTCTAAGGAATCAGCCTGAGAAGTATTGCACATTCCTCCTGAAACACCCTGTATATAGAGATATATGAATTTGAACGGACATCAGATTCGTGTTCTGGGGGCTCGGAAACGTGAAAAAAATATATCGCATCATATATTTGCGATTATCCGGTCAAGACCAATAGTGCATTTTTTCAAATGAAATGCACTAAAAGTCTATATCAATTTTGGCCACTGGCGGCTCGTGGCCTCGAATAAGGTGAAGTGCTGTACAGTAAAAGATAGGAGCACTTCATCTGTTTCGTGGGCTCGAGCCGCCAGTGATTTTGGCATTATCATAGCTAAAACCAAATTTTTCTGGCGGTTCCGTCTAACTCTGTCATATGATTGAACCTCCTAACAGCTGATGTAAAGTATCTTATGTCTCCATTTCCTATTTTATTTTTCTTCTTCTAGTTCTTTAATGTTTATTGCAATCTCACTTCCTCTCTTCGGCGGGTATTACACGATAATAGTTCTATGATCATATCTGATCATATGGAAAGAAATGAAAATACAAAATCATATGAATAAAGAACTTTAAAAAAGGCTGTTTAAAATAGTTGAAAAATAAATAAAAATCAAACACCCTTTTTTTGAAAACTTGAAAAAATTATAAAACACACATACATGTTTCGGGATCTAAGCCCATTTTCAATGTGGATAAAAATAGTTATGAAATAAATAAACAAATTAAAATATAAGTAAAATAAAATAAATCATATGATTACAATTGAAAGCATATGTACACATCAAAATCTAGGCTTTTAAAATTTTCTCAAAAATTGGGTTATTATTCAAATTTTCCTCATTTAATATTTTATCACCATTCAATTTTCTCCCTTTATAAATTTGGAATTCATGGGTCAAACGGGAAGAAGTTTTCATACTAGATTTCGGGAACATGTTCAAGCTTTAAAAGCCAGAAATACCACACAAAAATCAGCCTTTGCTGAACATCTTTTGGATTCAAGTCATTGCTACAGAGATATAAAAACAAATTTGGTAATATTGAATTTTGGAAGCAAAAATACTAAATTAAATGTGAAAGAAGAATTCCAAATTTATAAAGGGAGAAAATTGAATGGTGATAAAATATTAAATGAGGAAATTTTGAATAATAACCCAATTTTTGAGAAAATTTTAAAAGCCTAGATTTTGATGTGTACATATGCTTTCAATTGTAATCATATGATTTATTTTATTTTACTTATATTTTAATTTGTTTATTTATTTCATAACTATTTTTATCCACATTGAAAATGGGCTTAGATCCCGAAACGTGTATGTGTGTTTTATAATTTTTTCAAGTTTTCAAAAAAAGGGTGTTTGATTTTTATTTATTTTTCAACAAAATCATATTTTCATCTCTTTCCATATGATCAACTATGATCATAGAACTATTATCGTTTAATACCGGCCTTCTACAATGATCTATGGTCTGTCAAAGCGAAGAAGACATTCTGGCAAGATGGGAAAATGACTCCAGCTCGGTCACTAATGGTTAATTATTGGTTTGAATTTTCTCAAATTAAAGGAAACACTTTGATATAATTTTGAAACATTTATAGTTTTTTAAAACAATTTTGACTGGGCTGGAGTGAGTTCACATCTTGCCAGAATGTCTTCTCAGCTCCATCAAAATATACTACTGATTATTTTTCTTCTTCTACCCCTCTTTCTCATACATCTCCTTTTCTTCTTCTTCATTGTTGTTCATCTTGTTTTTATTTTCCCTCTTTTTGTCATCCTCCTTCATCTCCTTTTTCTTCTCCTTTTTCTCCTTCTTCTCCTTCTTCTCCTTCTCTTTCTCCTTCTTTTAGGGTTGTGTGGTAGAGAGGACCAAGAGTCCTAACTCCGCCCTTAATAAAGGCAATCAATCAATCAATCAATCAATCTCCTCTTCATCCTCTTTCTTTTCTCACAAATTTCCTTTTACCTACAATACTTCAAGATCGCTCTCTTCTTTCTCTTATTTCCTTCTTTATTCTTGACCGGTTCTCCTTTCTTTCAATAAATTCTTGATACTTTCTGCTTTAGCACAGTTAACATTTTTGCTTCTCATCTTTTCCTCTTCGCCGTCCTTTTTTTACTTTTTTCCTTTTTCCCTCCTCTTTCTCCTCTTTTTTCTATTTCTACTCCTTTTTCTCCTTCTTCTCTTCCTCCTACTCTTAGTTCATTTTTCTCCTCCTCCTACACCTCCTCCTCCTCCTACTCTTCCTCCTCAACTTCCTCCTCCTCCTCCTTCTACTCCTCCTCCTCCTCCTCAACTTCCTCCTTCTACTCCTCCTCCTCATTCTCCTTCTTCTCCTCCTCCTCCTCCTTCTACTCCTCCTCCTCCTCCTCCTCCTCCTCAACTTCCTCCTCTTCCTCCCTCTACTCCTCCTCCTCCTTCTTCATTAGCTTCTTCTCATCGTCTACCTTCAACTCCTGTTCCTCCTCCTCCTGCTTCTTCTTTTTCTTCTTCATTCTCTTCTTTTTCTTCTTCTCCTCATGTCGTTCCTCCTCCTCCCCCCTCCTCCTCCTCCTTCCCCCCCTCCTCCTCCTCCTTCTTCTCCTCCTACTCCTCCTTCTTCTACTCCTCCTCCTCCACCTCCTTCTCACCCGATAATAGATGATTTAGCTGCCTGTCTACACAATAAGTTGCAACTAGCAGAACTTACAAGTTGCCCAACTTCCATAGAAACTTGTAGAACAACAGTTCGAGACTTGAGACCGATTTGTAACCGAGGAGGCGGAGGAGGAGGAGGAGGAGGAGGAGGAGGAGGAGGAGGAGGAGGAGGAGGAGGAGGAGGAGGAGGTGGAGGAGGAGGAGGTGGAGGAGGAATAGGAGGAGGAAGAGGAGGAGGAATACCAGATCAAAACTTGATACCGTCTTAGAACTAGGAACATGTTATGTGTTGACATCTCACTATTATTTCCGAAGTTTTGTTCCTTGATTCCGACCATTTCTAATGTGAAATCAATTTTGGGCCTTGATCTGTATGTGTATAGATCTCCCTAGAATTCCCTATAGTCTGTCCAAACAGAGAAGACATTTCGGCCAGATGAGAAAATGACTTCAGCTTGGTCATTAATAATTATTGATTTGTTCTCAAATTGTCGTGCAGAATGTTTCCTACAATTTGAGTCCAGATTTATAATATTTGAACCAATATTGATCGAATGTCTTCTTTGCTTAGACATTCTGATCGAATATATTGACAGACTGTTGAAATATTGATCGAATGTCTTCTTTGCTTTGACAAACTATATAGATGTTAATTTCACCCAACGGTTTCCACTAAAAAAAAGACTCCATGAGAAAGTTCCCAAAAGAAAAACTGGCAAATATAGACGAACCGACTTGTGATTCGACCAACCCGGTCTCTGGTGGTCGAAATTTATACTTATTTTCTATCATAGCGCATGCGCAGTAAAGAGGCGCATGCCTTAGGCAAGATGTTCGTATCTGACTGAAATGTTTTGGGTTATTATTCAATTTTATGATTGATTTATCAATAATATTGTAAAGTTATTGAGTATATATCAGTTTGGTATGGTTTAAAAAATGTATCAGTCAATTTGAAGGCATTTCCATCGAATGATCTGATATCCCTTGCTTCTAGGTTAGGTTTATCGGTATCCCCCATTTTGAATCAGCTCTTCTCTCCCGATCGCGAGTCGTCAGTTTCCAGGAGAAGAATAAATAGGAAACCTTTTCCTTCAGAATTGGAATAATTGTTATTGAAATCTATCACACAACATTTCCTCTTGCACTTCGACATCTTTTCTTCGAAAGTAAGTAGTTTTTAGTGCATTTCATTTGAAAAAATGCACTATTGGTCTTGACCGGATAATCGCAAATATATGATGCGATATATTTTTTACACGTTTCCGAGCCCCAGAACACGAATCTGATGTTCGTTCAAATTCATATATCCATATATATATATTTTATTATAATTGTGTTTTTTATAATTTAAAAGTTTTCAAAAAAGGGTGTTTTATTTTTATTTATTATTCAATATTTTATTATATATATCCATATATGTACAGATTCTTGTTAACACGATAACTCCCGAAGGGCTTGTCAGAGAGCGACCAAATTTTGCACAAAAATCATTAGTGTTAATATCTCGGTCAAGTTCGTTAACCAGCCAATTGGATCAAGGGTAGGGGGGAAATTAGGGGATGAAAATTTTGAAAAATCACTACAAATCGACCAATAACTTGATCGTTTTGAAAATTGGTGTGTACAATACCCTTATTATGCCCTACAATTTGAGCCATCAACGAAGAAGAAAAATCCAATAAAAAATGGCGGAGAAAATGGCGAATAATATGCCGAAAATTGTGTTTTTCATGGGTTTTTCGGAAACGGCACCTTTGAATTCATACCCTGAATAGTTCATTATAAGTCATATGATTTGAGCCATCTGCCAGCTGCCGGAGCGATTTTTTTTCTATTTGCAGGTATTCAAGAACAAGCGAACGTAGCTAAATGTATTTGAATTCAACCGCGCTTAGGATCTAGACATTAAGTACATTTTTTGTACACCGGTCGCGCTAGTGTCCTTGCCGCAGCTCGTCAATAAATTTATGTTAAATGAGACATCAGTTATAAGGTTATTATAATCTAAACGAGGTTGTAATTAGGATATCAAAACTTGAATATAATTAGGGAAAACTTTCCAAGTACAGAGCCTAAGTATGTTCTATTAACACAAGTGCTTTTGTGAACTTAGCATTTACCAAGTTCGAAATCACTAACTTACTTGGAATACTTTGTAAATGGTTTGAGAGGGCGACTAGATAAAGGCAAAGTTGGTAGATCTAGTTATGTGGTATTGTCTTCTTCTTTGTCATTTTCTTATTATTCTTCTTCTGCTTCTTCTTTTTCTTCTATTTCTTCTACTAATTCTCCTGTCCCGCCAACTACCCTCTCCCTACCCACCTACTTGTTCATTTCCTTTTATTCTTCTTCTTACCTTCCACTTCCTTTGTTCTTACTCTCTATTTCTTCTTCTACTTCTTTTCTTTTTCTTCTTCTTCTTCTTTTTCTTCTTCTTCTTCTTCCTCTTTTTCTCTCTTTCTCTTTCTCTTTCTCTTTCTTTCTCTTCTCTTCCTCTTTCTCTTTCCTCTTCCTTCTCTTTTCTCTTCCCTCTTCCTCTTCCTCTTCCTCTTCCTCTTCCTCTTCCTCTTCCTCTTCCTCTTCCTCTTCCTCTTCCTCTTCCTCTTCCTCTTTCTCCTTTCTCTTCTCTTCCTCTTTCTCTCTTCTCTTCTCTTTCTCTTCCTCTTCTTCTCTTTCTCTTCTTTCTCTTTCTCTTATCCTCTTCCTCTTCCTTCTCTCTTCTCTCCTCTTCCTCTTCCTCTTCCTCTTCCTCTTCCTCTTCTCTTCTCTTCCTCTTCCTCTTCCACTTCCTCTTCCTCTTTCTCTTTTCCTCCTCCTCTTCCTCTTCCTCTTCCTCTCCTTCTTCTTCTTCCTCTTCCTCTCATTCTTCTTCTTCGAAATTAGTGTTCAACTTAATAGAATAATTGGATTTAGTAGTAACTCTTGCAATCTAGAAACTAAGCATACATATTTTGTTGTAATCTAAATGAATAAAGAAATCTAATCTAATCCCTCCTTTTTTCTCCCATTTTATTTTCTCTTCTTCTTCCTTCTCCTTCTTTCTTCTCCACCTCTTTTCTTTCTCTTCCTCAACTTCTTCTTCCACTTCATGCGTATAACCTCTTCACTCAAAGAACTTCTTATCATAGAGGTATAGTTTGTCCAAGCAAAGAAGACATTCCGGCAAGATGCGAAAATAACCCCAGCTTGGTCAAAAATTTTTCAAAAATAACAAATTTGGTCTAGAATTGTGGATCAGAATGTTTCCTACACTTTGAGACCAAATTCATGAATGTTGGAACACTATTGACCAAGCTGAAGTCATTTTCCCATCTTGCCAGAATGTCTTCTTTGCTTGGGAAGACTATACCTACAGTCAAAAACGTTCTTCATCCTATTTAAAGCAAAGCAGACTTGAGCAAGAAAGCTTACAGTTAACGAAGGTCTTAACTGTATAGTCTGTTCAAGCAGAGAAGACCCTCTGCCAAAATTAGAAAATGACTCGAGCTAGGTCAATATTGGGTCAAAAAATTCTGATTTTGCCTGAAATAGTAGATTAGAATATTACCTAAGAGTGACACCGAATTAATTATTTTTGAACCAACATCTACCGAGCTGGAGAAAGGTTTTCTATTTTGGAAGAATTCTAACTCACTTATTCATTATAGTTATTTGTGCATCTAGGGACTAATGAGGAAAACTGTTGGTGCCCAACGCATAGCCGAGGGTAAAAATTTCCCAAGAGAGAAAAAGTAATTTAGTCCCGAGATTCACGCGACATTTTTCCTCCACCTACACCAAAAACTACTATAAGGATGTGATAAAAGTATATTACATAATAAGTGTGGGAAAGGCGTTTTTACATATGAATAATTATGTTCTCCAAACGAGCCGTTAGGCGAGTTTGGAATATAATTATGAGTTTGTAAACCTTCCCACACGAATAATGTACATTTTTTTGCCATACTAGTCTAAAAAGGATTTATTAAAACATCAAACAACTGAAAACATTAACTGAAGCCAACATAACCTCAACACAACAGCTACACAAAAGCAAACAGCAAACTGTCGTGGTGGCTTGTTCGACTCGTTAATTCATACCTTGGAATTTGAAAAAAAAACAGCTGGACTAGATTTTCAGTGCTGAAATTATCATCGTGATGATGATTAGTGCTGTAATAATCATCAAAATGATTATTCTCGCATTCAGAAAAGCTGATCTTTGATTCTTTGTAAAACGCAATTTCCCAAACGCAAATCTAGCTTGGAAAGTTGTGTATTACATACGAGTATGGCGAAAATAAGTGTAATCTACCATACTGTCATAGAGATGACATAACCTCACAATCGAAAAGCCCCAGCACCTAATTTCCTGTACCTCAACATGTCGAAAAAGTGCTATTTCTCTTAACTGTCTATAACAGATGATCAGCTGTTTTGATAAATTTTTCATATGCTGCATTGATGGATGACGTCACACATGTTATTCTTATGGGTTTACTTTACTCCGTAGGAAAAAATGATCAACTTTTTCTCTCTAGGGAGAGAACGTGAAGCTTTATCATTCGATTCCAGGGAGTGAAATGCGACTTTAGATAGTAGTTTGTTTTGTTTGTTTGGAGGAAAAAGGTATTTCAAGTTATTTTATAAGATGAATAATGAGAATAATTATGTAGCACTAAGTTTCCAATAGTTATTTTCCCTTGATTTTCCACATTGTCGAATAAGCTAACTGTGCAACTCACGTTGCGAATATCTGATGTTAACGAGCTTCCTTCTTATACACTTGTGTATCAATTTTGTACTTTTGTATCATTACTGCGTATCATGAAGCCGCCGTTCAATGATGCCTTCAGATCCCCGGTTTTCGATATAATACGAGACACAGAAATCAATTATATATTTACCATTATTATATTGAGTTATAATTTTCAATTGAATTTGAGAACAAAATCTCGTGATAAGAACTGGAGTCTAACCCAGTACCTTTCACTGAGTTATAGTCTGACCAAGCAAAGAAGAGCCTCTGGCAAGATGGGGAAATGACTCCAGCTTGATCAATGTTTTTTTTCAAAAATAAAAAATTGATCTAAAATTGTGGATCAGAATGTTTCCTACAATTTGAGATCGAATTGATAATTTTTGAAACAATATTGACCAAGCTGGAGTCATCTCCCCATCATGCCTGAGGCTCTTCTTTGCTTGGTTAGACTTTACCTGGAAAGGTAGGGATTGGTGGACTCAAATTTCCTTCATGTTTTCCTTACTGGGAAACAATTTACAACTCAGTTTTCCGGTAATAGTCTGTCCAAGCGAAGAAGACATTCTGACAAGATGGGAAAATGACTCCATCTCGATCAATATTGGTTCAAATTTTGTAAATTTTGTCTCAAATGATAGAGCAGTATGTTTTCTATAATTTGAAACCAAATTCATAATTTTTGAAACAATATTGACCGAACTTGAGTCATATCACCATCTTGTCAGAATGTCTTCTCTGTTAGGAAAGACAACCGTGCTTTCAGAGAAGTTAAGAGGATTTTCAACCAAAGCAGATCTCTGTATAATTTATTTCATACATCAAATCGTCCCTATTGAGGAATCATGATCAAAGTGTACAATACTTGTATAATACAGCATACAACTCAATTTAATACAACTGCTATCCTATTATATTAAGCGAGTAATTTCTGTATGTATGTATGTATGTATGTATTTATGTATGTATGTATGTTTGTATGTGGAACCACGGATCTAGAAAACGGCTCTAACGATTTCCTCGAAATTTGAAATGTAATATAACCGTGATGGAAAAATAAGATTGCACCAGGTCTCATGTCTGGGAAAACTCTCTGGCAGGATTAATAAAATAATAAAATATTCCTCATTCAGGCATAATCCCAAGTACTGCGTATAATGGCTGTTATCGTTAGCTGACCAACGCTATCCAGCTGGAGTGAATGGATTTCATTCAAGTCTATGACACATGTTCATGAATGTCAAAAACTTGTGAGAGGTGATCAAATCGATTTTGAATTTATTTTTTACAAGGAGGTTCCTTGATTTTTTAAAACAACATATTTATGTAATTCAACAGCTCGGCCGCAGCTTCAGAGCGAAGCTCGGTACCAGATATTTTTCTTTGAATGCTACAAGAGTGACTGAGTAGAGATGGGTATCGAGACATCGATGTTTTTGAACATCGATATTCACTCCATCGATATATTTCACTTATCGATGGTTTTACCTAGATTATTTAAATATCGGTGTTTTTTCCGGGGAAAAAATCTTATTTTTAATATTTTCCATTATTATTATTTTTATAAACTAGCCGGAGCTCGCCTTCTCTACCTAGCCAAGGGGCTTCGCCCCCTGGACCCCCGACAGTATCAGCAGTGTCAGTGAGTCAAAAAAGATTGCTTCGCTCGCCTGAAAAACCTCTGTCAGTGTTAGCTGAGATAAACAGGCTCGCTTCGCTCCCTGCAAATTCCTTTTAGAAAGGATTTGGAATTTATTGAATACAGCATTTCCAGACCTAATCTTTACATGTTCACCAAATTTCAACATTTTCTGCCAATTTGTTCTCGAAAAATCTTAGAAAAATTCCGGAAAATAGTAAAACGCTAATATTGAGCGTAACCCTGGGAAGTATATCGGACATAGTTTGAAACTTGATTCACTATCTTCTAAATAAGTCCATCAATAATCTCGCTGAATTTACAGTAAGGATTGGTCGTATCAAGGCAAAAGATATGCAACCCGCAATACATTTACAATTTTGAAAAAGTAATAAATTACTGGCGTAATCTTGAACGGATTTCAACACAACATTTCTCCTTATTTCAGACCTTATCTGAACGTGATCACCAAATATCAACATTTTCTACCATTTGGTTCTTGAAAAAATTAAGACGCTGAAAAGCTATAGGAAAACTCAAATATTTGGAGTATCCTCATGAAGTTTCAAAAATCCTTTCTTAGCTTGCGTCTAAACGTCCAACTGAACATGCCTGCCAAATTTGAGTGCAATCGGTTCAGAGGATTTTTAGTTCTAGCGATGAATGAATGAATGAATGAATCAGTGCCATTTCGCTTTCATATTATAGAGATTAACAGAATAAAACCAACTTGGTCAATATTGGTTCAAAAATAACAAATTTGATTTGAAAACAGTTTGCTTTACAATTTTAAACCGTATTTAAAATTGTTCAACAAATTTTAACCAAGCTGGAAACATTTTCCCATCATGCCAGAATGTCTTCTTTGCTCGACCAGACCATAACAACATGATCACATTTCTACTACATCTCTCATTTTATTCAACCTCTCTTTCACATTTTCAACAATACTGTTTTTCCATCACTGACGACTCGTGCCCACGAAACAGGTGAAGTGCTCGTATCTTTCAGTACAGCACTTCACCTTTGAATCTCCACCCCTTGATTTAACCCCAAGCAATCAGAAACCTGTCCACTAAATCAACCACAAATAAAAACCCCCCCATGGACGTATCACTATCTGGACTATAGTCTGTCCAAGCAAAGAAGACATTCTGGCAAGATGGGAAAAAGACTCCAGCTCAATCAATATTGTTTCAAAAATTATACATTTGGTCTCAAATTGTAGATCAGTTTGTTTACTACAATTTGAGACTGCATTTATAATTTTTGAACCAATATTGACCGAGCTGGAGTCATTTTCCCATCTTGCCAGAATGTCTTCTTTGTTTGGACAGAATGTACCTCTCTCCCCCAAAAACTAATTGTCCGTTATAATTGCCAATTAGAAAATAATGGCTTTGTTATCCAACCAGCTCCATTTACTCATCTTACTCCTTTTTCTACTCCTTTTTCTATTTCTTTTACTCCTCTTTCTTCATCTTCTCTTCCTCCTCTTCCTCTTTCCTGACTGTGACCACTGCGCAGCTGACTTTCTCGCGCCGACTTTCAGAATCGGCGCATAGACAAACACTTTCGTGATTTAACGTGAAGACAAACAGAGCAATTAGGATGCAGGAAACATACTAGGTATAGTCGGCGCAATGTGAGTTGACGAAAACCCCCTCCACCCGAGAAATAGCTACATGTCATTTTGCGTGAAATTGAAACTTCTCCTCACGCAAACACATTCAACTGAATGTTAAAAGTGACAGAGTAGCTTCGGAAAAATCACGCGGTGTTGTGAAATTCACTATTTTTATGATAAACCAGCTGTTCGCAGCTCGAATATCCAAGTCGATTAGCTTCAATAACTCCAATCTTTAACATACAATGATTCATGCATATACCGCTCTCCTTACTTTGAAACTCTTGAGAGGCCAAATTACAATCTTCCAACTATTTTCGACATTTGAAAAAATAATTTCAATTGTTTTTGAACAACTTTCTCGCTCGAAAAGTTTCTAGATCATCGAAAATTTCATGTTTTCTGTTTGAGTAGACTCGACATTGGCAAATATATTCATTAATTGAAACATAATTATTGGTCGGATATCGAAAATTCAAAAATCATTAGAAAGCTTGAATTCTCCTTGTCATTTTGATATAAGAAACTTTATTTTTACTACAACCCATGATTGTGAGAGAAGTGATATACAAAAGAAAGTAATATTTTCGCGATTTTTCAATATATATATTTTTTTAATCAAATTTCCTTCGAATCCTTCTACCCAGGAACTTTTTTAATACTACTGGCATATCAAGGATAAAATTATACGTCTAGATATGGGGTTTAATCGCGAATTTGAAGATGTTCCAATTTCACACAATCTGGCAACGTAGCAATTTCTCGGGTGGAGGGGGTTTTCGTCAACTTGGATTGCGCCGACTATAACTACTAAATCTATTACAAAAAGGTCGTTCCATAACTGCCTGATTTTGGGAAAATGAAAAACAGGTGGCGAGAGAAGAATTTGACTTAGTTCGGATCAGAAATTCTAGTATAGTGTGAATTCGCTAATATTTTATAGTGAAAACTATCATGGCCAAATTTCACAAAGTAACAAGTCTTATTATTAACCATGGTTACTTACAAGTACTTGTGATAACAAGTTGTTAATTACAGGTGTTTCACAAAGGAAATGAGCTATGAGTTCACAATTCTACAATTTGACAAGTGTTCCCACCCATCAGTGCCATCTGTATCGGTTTTCGATACTTTCTACATTTTGCACTGATATAGTTTTGGTTGAAATTGAAATTATTTGTGGTAAAGATAGATTGATAAAATTTATTTTGAAAATAAATCAATCATTGGGAATCCAAATCGTTGAACCCTCATGTTATTTGAAAAAATATATATAAATAATGAGACATTTTTAATCCATTTATTTATTTATTTATTTAGATCCATTACTTGAACAAAAAATGAAATAATAGTGAGTTTGGAGAAGTCTCCCCTCATCTCACATGTTATAAACATAGCCTATATTCTACTGGTACTGATGATTTTTCTAATTTATCTAATTAAATTTTTTGACTCATATTGGGCATAATAAAATGTACAAAGAAACAATATAAAATAGTTTTAATCATTGAAAATAATATTAAAGCCTTGTAAAGTATCTTTATTAACATTTGTAACTTACTTACTTAGGTCTATTCATGGGTAGAAATTTCATGATTAATTACAAGTTTTTTTGACAAGTCTTGTTCGTGAAACGCTTGTTCATAACCGGCGGAACGCTTGTTAAATTGTTAAAATTCACTTGTTATCACAAGTCTACAATTGTGCGTTCGTGAAACGCCTGTAATCAGCTGGATTAGTGAATTTGTTATAAATCATGGTTAGTAACAAGACTTGTTACGTTGTGAAATAGGGCCCATTATGTTGTTGCTCTGAACTACGTCATATTCTGGGTTCCCCCACCACTTTTCAAATTCTCGAAAATCGGAATAGCATTGTCTTTAATAACCTTGCTTAACTACGTGAGGTCTACTGTTCGCAGAACAACTATAGTCTGTTCAAGCAAAGAAGGCATTCTGGCCAGATGTAAACATCACTCCAGCTCTGTCAATATTGGTTCAATAATTATCATTTAGTCTCAAATTCACAGGAAACTTTCTGATTTACAATTTAAGACTAGATGTATAATTTTTGACCCAATATTGACCTAGCTGGAGTCATTTCCTAATTTTGCCAGAGGGCCTTCTTTGCTTGGACAGACTATACTGACCAACAATGGCACCCATGTGATACAGTCCCGATAAAAAATTATCGACACATATGCATTGCCAATGTTATGACACGTCCGTCCATGCTATGTCTAAAGCCGCGTATCGACAGTCCGAGGCATGTGCCACGAATGCCTCGCGGTACAGTCTGTTGACGCAAAAAAGTATGAACTCATGGCTGAGGCATATTAGCCCAATCAAATTGTCATTAAATTGTGCCTCGACCAAACAAAAATCCTGTTAATTGATTTTATTGTCTCATTCGGTCCATTTGGGTGTTAGTAAGAGTAATCCATGTTTTTCCACCAAAATATCTGGAGGCATAACTTTTGGGAGCCTAAAAATCACGAAATTTTCGGACTTTTTTCAGTTTTTTCATAATATCTCAAAAACCGATTCTTTCATCGATATTTTTATTCAATACTTTTTCAAAGAGCATAAAATTCCCTACAATTTTCATCCCCTAAACGTTTTTCTATCTCCGATAGGAAGCGAGTTATAGCTCGTCAAAAATTGCTAATTTTTGTCAACTTTGCGAAAAATCGCTAAATCTAGGTATTTTTCCCTATTTACTTTTTTTAAGCCGTCTTTGGTATTATTTATCGTGATAAGGTTGTTATCAAGATGTTGATACAGTCACTTATGATGTAGTGGAAAGGAAGAAGTACATTCAAAGGTAGTGATTGAATTTATGAGACTCGAGATTAAGCGCCAACCAATGACTCCGTAAACTTGTACCGTAACGTAGATTCTATGGTTGAGTAAGGGAAGTGTCGTTAACCCTTCCATTTGCATTGAGGCTTCAAGGGGTTATATAGAGCTCGACAGCATATGGGTAGCATTCCTAAACGTCGGCTCGAGCTGCGCAGCTTTAGCTGCACGTCTATGGCTTTCCAGATTATATAGTATAATAATTATAAAGACCAATATATATGATATACCTGTAGTTATAAGACTAGATCTGAGACGGCTCGAGACGCGCAGCTAGAGCCCTCCAGCTTGAGCTGCGCAGCTTAAGCCATCGCTTAGGAGTGCCACCTTAGGGTTCTTCTTGTGCTTCCCCACGTAACGTTCACCACACAACTTTTTCCAAGAATAGACTTTTGTGTTCTAAATTTTCTATCATGTTAAGCCTTTTCTTCTAGATAAACATATATATATTATTGCAAACGATGATAAGTATTTGTATGCTGATATGATATAGCTTTAATTTCGGATTCACCAGTAGGGCTCCAGTACATGCTAATTAATGAACAGTAATTATTCTGCGAATGTGGGGTGAAATGTGAATCTAAAGAAGTCGAAGATAATGGTTTTTATGAATTAAGGTAAACCAACTACGTGCGAGAAATGGACGTTCAAAAATGAAAGGATTGAATGTGTGAACCGCTTTAAATATATAGGTGTAGTTTTAACACCAACTCTTAATTTTGAAGCACAGGTAAAATGCAGTAACGTATGAAACTGTGGAAAAATTGTAGCGGTTTCTCCTCAAGAATTTTTTTGCTCCCCATAAATACGGTAAGCCAAGTTGATTATTGAAACTGAACTAACACCTCTTACCGAGTACTGTCTTAGGCTGCATTACAATTATATTGCAGAGATTATAAGAATGGAAGAAGATAGGTTACCAAAATTTCTATTCCAAAAATTTGTAGGAAATAAGAAGCTTCCTGGTTTAAAGATTTGAGAAAGTTGAGTAATGATAGTGGCAATGATAACGAGATCAATTCTGGTGGTACATTGGGGAACTGGCTGCTCGTGCCCACGAAACAGGTGAAGTACCCGTATCTTTTAGTATACTGCACTTCAACTGTTTCGTGGGCACGAGCCGCCAGTGCATTAGGGAGTTCACTTGACCAGTTATGAGTCGTGGTATCCTGCGTTATTTATTAGTGAGTTAATGCTATATTTGTACATTTGAAAAAATTAGCAGCTTCGGTTCAACAAATACCGCGACTTCACTGATCAAGTGAATACTCTTACCCAAGAAAACTATTTCATACTTTAGAACAATACATAGGGATGAATTCTTGCAGGACCCTCAAGCGAGGCATTTCCATATTCTATAAAAATCCCTCAAATATCACAATTGGGTGGAAAAAATTACATAAAGTAAACGATTTAGGCATGTGGATGATGAGATGGGTGTTTGAATCAAAGGGGCGAGCTGATGAAAATGGCTCTGATAAGCCATGGATTGTTTATTATAAGAAATTTACTTGTTTCATGTACAATTTGAAGGAGGTAGAGGACCTTTATGACTTTGTTTCTGATGTCTTTTTTTTTAAGGAATGGAGAATTAAACCGTTAGCGGCGGCAGTGCTCTCAGAGGAGGTATCCATGTTTAACATGAATTCAATCGTATTTTATATAAATTGAGAAATAAAAACCAATTTTCTTACCAATCTATCTATACATCCATCTAATATTGCAAAAGGTTGTTTAAAATATCATAATAACTATTGCTATAAATTTTTCAAACATTTCATCAACATTCTGCACTCAGTATAGAATAACTGAAAGTTATTTAATCAATTAAGTTTATTACTTGTGTAATCTATAGTAGGCTATAATGAATTTTATTCAACTTAATATAATTAAAATCAAGAATCCAAGCATAAATACTATGTTATCTATTTGTGATGGGATGAAACAATCTAATCAAACCGCACACCTCGTCCCTTTTCTGCCTTCCTCCTCTGGAACCCCTGAGGTCAACTGACCTGACTACCATACAAAAAAAAACTATTTCTCATTTTTTATCCATTAGAAGCCTCTACGTTGTCACTTACAATGTATGAACATCGTGTTAATACCCTTATTACGATAAATAATACCAAAGACGGCTTAAAAAAAGTAAATAGGGAAAAATACCTAGATTTAGCGATTTTTCGCAAAGTTGACAAAAATTAGCAATTTTTGGCGAGCTATAACTCGCTTCCTATCGGAGATAGAAAAACGTTTAGGGGATGAAAATTGTAGGGAATTTTATGCTCTTTGAAAAAGTATTGAATAAAAATATCGATGAAAAAATCGGTTTTTGAGATATTATGAAAAAACTCAAAAAAGTCCGAAAATTTCGTGATTTTTAGGCTCCCAAAAGTTATGCCTCCAGATATTTTGGTGGAAAAACATGGATTACTCTTACTAACACCCAAATGGACCGATTAAGACAATAAAATCAATTAACAGGATTTTTGTTTGGTCGGGAGTACTATTTGATTGGGCTATATGTGTGATCTGCAATTTTTGTAACCAAAAATGCGAGCACGCAAACAAATTGACTAGCGCCATCAAGCGGGAGACAAAGCAACTAAGCTCTGACGATTGATGATTTGGTCTTTGGAGGTTAGTTTGTGCTCAATTAGTAGATGAAAATTTAAGGCAATGTTTATTATTGCCTATTAGAACCTTCTGCACCCAAATAGAATTCTCAATCACAAAAATGCATAGGGATGAGGTACAATTTTGAGGTTAGTTTTTAGAATTGTTTGTTGTGCGATGCGAGGCAACAGGCACTGCTCGCTGCGAATTGTGTGCCGCGTTTGCCTGGCTGCTAGTAAACCCGGTATCGATAGTCCGAGGCATGTGTGGCATGTGTGGCACATGCCTCGGACTGTCGATACGCGGCTTTACTCCAGTCTCCAGCTCGATCAATATTGGTTCAAAAGTTATTGGTTTGGTCTTGAATTGAAGATCGAAATGTTAATTGAGACCAGATCAATAATGTTTGAACCAATGTTGACGGAGCTGGAGACTGGACTAGATAGTAGACTAGTAGTAGTAGCAAGACTCTTCTTTGGGTGAACAGATTGTACCTTGAGGCATTCGCGGCACATGCCTCGGACTGTCGATACGCGGCTTAATCTCTATATTTAGAAGCGAAATGGCACTGACTGATTCATTCATTCATTCATCACCAGAACTAAAAATCCACTGAACCGAATGTGTTCAAATTTGGCAAGCATGTTCAGTTGGACGTTAAGACGCGCGCTAAGAACGGATTTTAAAAACTTTTCAAGGATACGCCAAATATTTTAGTTTTTCTAGAGTTTTTCGGCGTTTTCTTCATTTTTTCGAGAACCAATCGGTAGAAAATGTTGATATTTGGTGAGCAGG
Source organism: Sogatella furcifera (assembly GCA_017141385.1). Classification (NCBI taxonomy): domain Eukaryota; kingdom Metazoa; phylum Arthropoda; class Insecta; order Hemiptera; family Delphacidae; genus Sogatella; species Sogatella furcifera. Next base: position 6,174,026 of record CM029559.1, on the reverse strand, counting down.
TTCAGATAAGGTATAGAAATGTTGTGTTGAAATATTTTTGCAATCCGTACAAGATTACGCCAGTAATCAGGTTTTTCAAAATTGTAGATGTATTGCGGGTTGCATATCTTCCGCCTTGCATATCTCCGGTAGCCTGCACACATACACACGCAAAAATTTGTTCGTTTGACTCAAGTTATCGTGCCGATAATAGTATTGCAATAAAGTACCTTGAATGAGGAACGGGAACCAAGATACTTATTTTCTAGGTACAAAACTGATGTTTTCAGACAATTGTAACGCTTTGGTTGATTATCTAGATTTGAGAGAGGCTTCAAGGAATGGGAATACTCCTGGAAATGACTGACTGAAGAAACCACAATTGTTGAACAGATCATCAGAAGTCAAGAGACAATAGAACTATAGAAATTACGAAGGGACCTATTGACTGTGACAATAGAGCACTCAATAGAAACAATGGGGACAACAGATACTGTTGCCAAGGTGCTATCTGTAAAGGGGACCCCACTTTGGGGTAACCTGGGCAGTAGCAGGAGTAGGAGGAGGAGTGGGAGGAGGAGGAGGAGGAGGAGGGGGAGGAGGAGGAGGAGGAGGAAGAGAAAGGAGGAGGAGGAGGGTGAGGAGGAGGAGAGTGATAAAGTGGAGTAGAAGGAGGGGAAGGAGAGATGATGAAGAGGAAGAGGTGAAGGAGGAGTAGGAGGAGGAGGCTGAAAAGGAGGAGAAGAAGGAGGACAGTGATGAAGTAAAGAAGAAGGAGAGAATGTAGAGGAAGGAGGATGAATAGGAGGAGTAGTAGGAGGAGTAGTAGGAGGAATAGTAGGAGGAGTAGTAGGGGGAGTAGTAGGAGGAGGAAAAAAGGAGAAGGAGAAGCTGAGGAAGAGGAAGAAGAAAAAGAAGAAGAAGCTGAGGAAGAGGAAGATGAAAAGAAGAAGAAGGAGAAGAAGTGGCAGAAGAAATAGAAGGAGCTGAGGAAGAGGAAGAAGAGAGGATTGAAACCTGTACAATTAGTTTTGATCAACAATAAAAGGTGTGAATATAGTATTTTTTGTAGAATAAAGTGAAGAATGGATGAAAGAATATATAAAAAAGAGGAAAAGAAGGATTGGAGGAAATAAATACGAAAGAGAGTAACCTGGGAGGAAGTACCGGAAATTGAAGAGTATTGTAGTAGGAAAAATATGAATTGTGAAAAAAATATGAAAATGGAGGAGGAGGAGGAGGAGGAGGAGGAGGAGGAGGAGGAGGAGGAGGAGGAGGAGGAGGAGGAGGAGGAGGAGGAGGAGGAGGAGGAGGAGGAGGAGGAACGGAGAATAAGACAGAGCAGTTAGTCAGAGTGTGGTAAGAAGGAGAGCCTAAGATAAGGCCAGGTTTTGCTGGAAAGACTTATTGTCAATCAGAATGGATCCAAATCACACCGTAGATCAGTTCAATTGGTAGCAGTTGTGGCTAAAAGGGAGAGAAGAAGAAGAAGAAGAATGGGAGGAGAAGGAGAAAAAAGGAGGATGAGGAGGACTAGGTGGGGGACGAAGAGGGAGAAGGTGAAAATGGAAGTTATGAAGGAGAATAAGATGGGGAGAATGACCACAAAATTAACGAGGAGCAGGAGGGGCAAGAAGGAGAGGGTGGAGGGAGAAGTAGGAAAAGGGAAAGGAAGAAAAAGAAAAGAAGAAGAAGAAAAAGATAGATAGATGGATAGATAAAATGAATTTATTTTACACTTTGTAAAAATTTACAAGAGTTTGTGGGCGAAGTTGAGGCATGCAAGCCCCCTCTTCCACTTAACCCACAAGAAGAAGAAGAAGAAGAAGAAGAAGAAGAATGAGAAGAGGAGGAAGGAGATGAAGAAGACTGAAATTTAAGAAAAAGATTAAAGTGTAGGATGAAGAAGGAGAGTAGGAGAAGGAGGAATGGCAGAAAAAGAGGTGAAGCAGGAGGAGGAAGAGGAGTAGGAGAAGGAGGAGAAGGAGGGAGGACAAGGATGAGGAGGACGAGAAGTGGAATGTGGAGGAAAGAGAGAGGGGGAGAATGAAGAAAGAGAAATAAGGAGGACTGAAAGATAAATGAGGTGGAAAATTAAAAACAAGAACAAAATGAAAATAAAAGGAAGAAAGTAGAAGAACAAGAACTTGGAAAAAGTATATAAAATTGAAAAAAGTAAGGACAAGAACAAGAATAACAAGTGAAAAAAGAAGAAGAACTAGCAAATTGAGGAGGAAGAGCGAAGAAGTAGAAAGAAAATTGAGGAGAGAGGAAAAAGGTAGAGGAAGAAGTAGGAAAACGAAAAGAAAAACAAGAAGTAGTAGATGATGAAGAAGGTGTAAAGAGGAAAAAACATTTGTTTCAGAGAAAGGTCAAAAAACAAGAATAGATTATATAATTAGACGAATAACCAGAACAACCACAAGCAAAAAAAGTCTAAAACGTCACGTACAGTCAAAATACGTTTCGCGACAAAAGTCACCCCAATCCGTTAAAAAACGCGCCGAATCCATCTCGCCTAATCCACTCGCAGGTCACGCACAAATCACGTGATTCCATTACGCGCTCTCAACGCGCCGAATTTGAATTTCGCACCACTCATCAGTGCTTCACGTCACACCATGTATATAATGCACAAAGTATACGACATAACACTAATGTAGCCTCATATGGGGATAATATGTATAGATATGTAACCTGGTATGACAAAGATGAATTTTCTAGGAGAGTTTATATCGTGAGATTTATTATTATTTATTGTTATAATTGCGACTTGATAGCAAGTATTTTTAGCAAAAGTGATAAGTGGATTATACAAAATCGAGAGGATTATAATATCAGAAACTTATTTTCCCCATAGAATTTCGACAATTATTGGATTAATATCAATCACAAATTTAAATACAACATTTGATAATTGAAGCTTGTATTGTGCGATGGAAATTCGAGAAAAGTTTGACTGAATAATTTTGACTGATCACTTGGAGATGTTCTTCAAACAACTTCATAAGGACTTCATTCTAAGATTATCATAATTTAAAAAATTTGAAACAAAAGTGACCCCAATACAGACCCTTGTGGAACCCCATCCGTTTACCGAGTAAAAAAATTATAAAAATTAAAGCTGAACACTTGGAGAGTTGAAGTTCATTACCGTTCTTTATACAACTTCATTGAGACTTGACTTTCATTTGAATATCATTATCATTTAAAAAAATTTAACACAGAAGTGACCCCAATACAGAACCTTGTGAAAACCCATCCGTCAACTGACTATCAACATGATAATAATTGAAGCTGATCACTTGGAGATTTGAATTTTGTTACCGTTCTTCAAACAACTTCATAAGTTTTATTTTGAAATAATCATAATCATTATTGAAAAATTAATACAGAAGTGACCCAAATATAGAACCTTGTGAAACTTCATCCGTTTTCCAACAAACAAGATGATAATAATGAGAGCTGATCTCTGAGAGATGTGTTGTAAATTTCCGATCTTCAAACTGATTCATTACTGAATAATGCATAACTTTCATTCAGTATTATTATCATTATGAAAAATGGATAAAGAAGCCCCAGCACAGAACCTTGTGGAACACCATCCGTTCTCGACTCCATTAAAAACTTTGGAACTCCCCCAACATTTCAAACCTATACGGCAACTACAAACGAAATAGAAATGACAAATGTGTGTCAAAAAGAGGCGAGGGGGAGGGAGGATAAAAGATTTCCCCGACAAAGAATGAGTAGAAAGCATACGTGAGATCGAGAAACGGTGGAATGGGGAACGACACAAACATGGAAATGTACCTAAAAAGCTCTTTCAAATAAACACCTTCCGAATGCCTGAGGATTTCCTTTTATCACTACTTCTACTTTTCGTATTCTTCTTCTTTTTACTTCACATTTTTTTTCATCTTGATCTTTCTCTAATACTATCTCCAGCTCTCCTCCTCTTCTTCTTTTTCTTCTTCTCATTTTTCTTTTTTTTTTGTTCTTTCTATGATACTAGCACTACCTCTCCTCCTCATCACCATTTTCTTCTTGTTTTCTCCATCTACTTCTTCATCTTCTCCTTAATTATTTCCTTTTCCTTCATCGTCTTCTTTATTTATTTTCCCCTCCTACTCCTCCTGTTCTATTTTCTTCTTGTTTTTCTTCTCTTCTCATGGTTTCTTTCCTACTTCTTTTTCTTCTTCTTCTTCTTCTTCTTCTACCATTTCTTCTTCTTCTTCCTCTTCCTTTTCTTCTTCTTCTTCCTCTTCCTCTCCCACTTCCACCCCCTTTTCTCCGACTTCTTCTGTTTCTGCTTCTCCTTCTTCTCATTATGCTTACACTCTTTCTTCTCCTTCTCCTTTTCCTTCTCCTCATTCTCGTTCTTTATTCTATTTTTTACTCTAACTTCTTTGTTTCTTCTTCTTCTCGTTCTTTTCCTTTTCCTCCACGTTCTTTTTCTTTCCCTACTTATTTTTCTCCTCCTCCTTCTTCTCGTTCTCCTTCATCTCCATGTTTTTTTCCTCCTTCTTCACTTCCTTGGGTTTTCTTCTCCTCCTCCTTCTTATTCTTCTTCTTCTTTTTTCCAACCCTCTATGAATGTCTAAAGATTTCCCCTGTTACTACGATTCTTGTCACGAATAGGAAATCACATCATTCTCCCCTCCTTCTTCCATTCTTTCACCCCCCTCACACTCTCTCTCTCAATACATCCTTCTCTTTTCACCTCTTCTTCTTCTTCCCGAAATTCGTACTCAGCTCATGTGCTAACCCTTACAGCTCCCTCAAGTCTCATAGAACTGCAATATATGCAGAGCATACCTGTGATAGTTACATCTTCACATATCCTGTCATTTCACCATTTTTCTTATCCACTTTCATCTTCTTCTTCTTCTTCTTCTTCTTCTTCTTCTTCTTCTTCTTCTTCTTCTTCTTCTTCTTCTCCTTCTTCTTCTTCTCCTCCCCCCCCTCCACCACCTCCTCCTCCTCCTCCTCCTCCTCCTCTTATTCCTCCTCCTCCTCTTTCTTCTTCTTCTTTCCTTTCTTCTACTCTTTCTTGTTCTTGTTCTCGCTTTTCTTTTTTCATCTTCCCTCATTTTACTCATCCTATTACTGTCTGTTCTGGCAAGATGGGAAAGTGACTCAAGCTCAGTCAATATTAGTACAAAAAATCTGCAATTAGAATGCTTCCTGCAATTGGAAACCAATCTTTATCTTTGAATATAATCTTTGAACGAATATTTACCAAGCTGGAGTTTTTTTCATCTAGCCAGAAAGTTAAGTATTCTTTGCTTGGACTAACTTTAGGCCTATCAGTAATGGAAGTTTATTCTATACTCTATTCACGACCACTTGAGACGGAACAAACAAACTTTGGCCACAGATCAACAGCTGTAGCCAATCACAGCTTGAGACAAGACAAGTCGGACTGTAGCCAATCACAGCTCTAGACAAGAGTCAGCTGTTCGACTGCAGCCAACTTTCTCACATAGGATAAGACCTTCCATTATACGCACACACACACACACACGCAAAAGGTTTGTTTATTTCGTCTCAAGTGATTGTGAATGGACTATAGAATAGTTTTCAGGCCAGTACTCATTAGGCCAGTATTACACCGTGATATATCTTTAGTCTGTCCACGCAAAGAAGACATTCTGATGAAATGGAAAATGACCCCAGCTCGTTCAATATTGATTCAAGTTGTAGAATACATCATGATCTAAAATTTTAGACCAAACTGATTATTTTAGAACCAATATTGACCGAGCTGCAGTCATTTTCCTATCTTGCCAGAATGTCTTCTTTGCTTGGACAGAAAATATACGAAATCTACAGAAATACGAAAATATTGGAAGACTATACGTAATAAGAATGAATCAAGAACAATGAAACTAATTGCCTTTATTAAGAGCGGAGTTAGGACTCTTGGTCCTCTCTACCACACAACCGTAGAGGTGGAGAGCGAAGGAGACAGAGAAGAGGAAGAATGAGTGAAAAGAGAGAGAGTAGGAGAGAGAGAAAGCGAATGATAAAGTGGCAGGTTGAGTGGTGTTGGTTGAAATCGAAGTTCACGCTGACTGATTGGGAAACGCCTTTCACCTACCTACAGTGAGAGAGGGTTCTAAATAGGGAGCCATTACAACTCACAATGAACGATACTATTTGTGGCTTGAGGAGGAGGAGGAGGAGGAGGAGGAATAGGAGGTGGAGGAGGAGGTGGGAAGAAGAAGGAGGTGGGGAAGGAGGGGTGAGGTGGGGAAGAGGATGAGGACGAGGAGGTAGTGAGGGGGGAGGAGGAGGAGAAGGTGAGGAGGAGGATGATTATTTGAAGGAGCAGGAGGGAAAGGTGGAGGAGGAGGGGGGAGGAGGAGAAGGAGAAGGAGGAAGTGGAGGAGGAAGTGAGGAGGAGGATGATAAGAGGAGGAGGAGGAGAAGGAGGAGGAGGAATAGGAGGAGGAGGAGGAAGAGGATGAGGATGAGGATGAGGAGGAGGAGGAGGGGAAGGAGGAGTAGGAAGAGAAAGAGAAGGAGGAGGAGGAGGAGGAGGAGGAGGAGGAGGAGGAGGAGGAGGAGGAAGAGGAGGAGGAGGAGGAGGAGAAGGAGGAGGAGGAGGAGTAGAAGGAGGAGGAGGTGAAGGGAGAGAGGGGGGAGAAGGAGGAGGAGGAGGAGTAGAAGGAGGAGGAGTAGAAGGAGGAGGTGGAGGAAGAGGAGGAATAGGAGGAGGAGAGAGAGAGGAGGAGGAGGAGAGAGAGAGGAGGAGGAGGAGGAGGAGGAGGAGGAGGAGGAGGAGGAGGGGAGGAGGAGGAGAAAATAAGAAGAAGGAGAAAGGAGGAGGTGGAGAAGAAGAACAATAAAAAACTAAGGAAGTGGATAAGGAGGAGGAAAAGAATGAGAGGGAGGAGAAGAAGAAGAAAAAACAAGAGAATAAAAGAAGAAAATCGATATAAATGTAATGAAAACAGTACAAAGAGAATTGAAAAAACAATATTCTGTATAAATCAATAATTTGATTATCCACGACTTCCCATTCTTAGAAAAAGGTTTTTTAGGATATCCACTTCATTGAAAATGAGATAATATCAAATACAGTATAGACTGCTGTCCAAGCAAAGAAGACCCTCTGGCGAGATGAGAAAATTACTCATTTTGGTCATTATTGGTTCAAAAATTATAAATGTGGTCCTAATAGTAAATCGGATTGTTTCCTACAATTTGAAATCAAATTGATAATTTTTGAACCGATATTGACCGAGCTTGAGTCATTTTCCCATCTTGCCGGAGGGTCTTCTTTGCTTGGACAGACTATAATTATAGATGAAATTTCTATTTCTATGTTTGAAGGGAGAAGAGGAATAAATTTCCATAATATCGAGCTTCAGTTTCAGAAATCTCTTATTTGTCCTAACAATGATGAGAAGGACAGTGGAAAAGAGATAAAGAAGTGAAAAGAATGCAAAATATAATGAAGAATGATAGAATGGAAAAAAACTAAATAAAAAAAAATGAGAATTGTAGAATGATAGAAGAAGGTTAAGTAAAATAGGAAGCCTAGTCTCTCCAAATTCGATTCCCGTGTAAAGTCAGTCCAAGCAGAGAAGACCCTCTGGCAAGATAGGAGAATGACTCAACCTCGGTCAATATCGGTTCAAAAATTATCAATTTCATCTCAAATTATAAGGAACAATTCTATCCACTATTGAGATCACATTTATAATTCTTGAACCAATATTGACCAAGCTGGAGTCATTTTGTCATCTTGCCAGAGGGTCTTCTTTGCTTGGAAAGACTGTAACAGTTAACCCTGATCAAATTGACGGCTGTCAAGCCGACAAGCCTACTTTCAACCCGGCCTCTGATTGGACAAGTCGCGATGACGTCATCTTTTTGGCGCCAAAATTGAATCAAACCGCTGTCAGTCACGTGACTTATGATAAGTAGAGTAAGAAGAGGAAATATTGAAAAAAGAGGAGAGGGTTGGATAGGGGAGAGAGGAGGAACAGGTTATTCATTTATCTTTATTTGGTTATTTCACATCAATGAGAACAACAGGCTTCATAGCTCAAAACTGTTCCTCTCAAATTTATACAAACAAACCAAACAAAAAAGGTTATGTTATAAACCATTCCTAAAACACTCAATTCTATACAAAAAATTCGACAAATTTTGAATTTTAAAATCTGTTCACAGAACAAAATCAGTTAAATCACTAAATAAAAATATCTTAAATGTTCCTGAATTTTGAATAAGCTTGGAAAATTTAGACCAGAGCCCTGGCTTATAAAGCTTTACAGCTTGTTTTTCTGATGAAAAACAAGTGATTGGGATTGTAGATTCACCAAAAAACGTTCAATTTACAATGTTCCAAATTTTGCAAAGAATCAGCTGTTGAATCAACGATCAGCCAAAACTCACTAGAAGACCCTAACATTCGAATCCAAAATGGCCGCGATGGTTCAAGTGGAATAGGAAATCCCATGTATTCTTTATTCTTTCTTTACAATTGCGACTTGGTTTCCGAGTATTTTAAGCAAAGGATGAATGAGTGATGAAGGTTTAAGATTTAGGTTATAAGTCTATGTAAATTGGTTCAGACGAAAAATTCACGATATCAGCTGTTCAAACTCGAATCATCGCGGCCATTTTAGGTTACAAGGCTAGGGTCTTCTGACTTGGTTTGTTTACGATTTTCTTTGTAGGTTATGATAATATTTTAGCGACAAAAATGATTCCTGTTCAAATCTCACTATAAAAATAATGATTGATATTTATTATTAAATATATTCATAATAATAAATCAATTTATATATCAAAATCATTAAATTAGGAGCAAAGTTTTGGTTTTAAAGGAATAGCATTGGACTATTCCGATATTCTATTTACTTGATGTAAATTGGTTTCATGACATTTTTTCAATCAGCTGAAACTGTAGAATTTGCTTTTTATTGGAAACGTTTATGAGACAGAAACGCCCATAAAATCCACGAATTATGAGTGATGTGGATTGTAAAATGTTTATAAGCCAGGGCCCAGAATAAAATTGAACACACAAGAAGCCATTACAGCTGACAGGATAGAGAGATGGAGAGGAAAAAGAAGAAGAATGAGAGGAGAAAGATTCAGATTCATTTACTTTATTTATGTGAATTACAAAATATATCGACTCAAATCCTATATTACGCAAATTAAAAATTATACTAACCTCATTGCTTGCTTTAATAACTAAGTATAAACTATGGAAACTTACGAAAATTATTCAAATGCTAGGTTTTGTAATTATGTTAACGGTATTATGTTACAACTGATGCTGTCATCACATAAAATGGCAGAGTTTGGAAATATAGATGTCCATTCTTGGTGAGGAATGCTCAAGAACATACCTCTCATTAATACTCAACCATGGAGATCTATATCTATAAAAGCGAAATGGCACTGACTGACTGACTGATTCATTCATCGCCACAACTAAGAATCCACTGAACCGAATGCGTTCAAATTTGGCAGGCATGTTCAGTTGGACGTTTAGACGCGCGCTAAGAAAGGATTTTAAAAACTTTTCAAGGTTATGCCAAATATTTGAGTTTTTCTATAGTTTTTCGGCGTTTTCTCAATTTTTATGAGGACCAATCGGTAGAAAATGTTGATATTTGGTAGGTAGGTTCAGATAAGGTCTAGAAATGTTGTGTTGAGATATTTTTTGAATTCCGGAGATTACGCCAGTAATTAGGTTTTTCAAAATTGTAGATGTATTGCGGGTTGCATATCTTCCGCCTTGATACGAGCAATCCTTACTATAAATTCATTGGTTCAGCGAGATTATAGAACTAATTTGGAAGATATTGAATCAAATTTCAATATATGTCCGATATAGTTCCCAAGGTTACGCTCAATATTAGCGTTTTACTATACTTCGAGAATAAATTAGTAGCAAATGTGGAAATTTGGTGAACAGGTCCAGATTAGGTCTAGAAATGCTGTGTTCAATAAGTTTTGAATCCCTTCTAAACGGAATTTGCTGGCGAGCGAAGCGAGCCTGTTTGTCTCAGCTTACACTGACAAGAGGTTATGCAGGCGAGCGAAGGGAGCCTGTTTGACTCACTGACACTGCTGATACTGTCGGGGGTCCAGGGGGCGGAGCCCCCTGGCTAGGCGGAGAAGGCGAGCGAAGCGAGCCGGCCGGCTGGTATATGATATAATAATAATCTAATATTAATTTAATGTTTACTAACTTGAGACATAATCAATATACGTTTTGCGCATATGCGTGTGAGTGATGTGGGGTGACTATTAATAGTCGGTCCAAGCAGAGAAGACATTCTGGTAAGATGAGAAAATGACTACTATATCAATATTGGTTCAAAAATTATAAATTTGGTCTCAAGTTGTAGAAAACATTCCGATCTACAATTTGAGGACAAATTTATAATTTTTCGACCAATATTGACAGAGCTGAAGTCATTCTCCCATCTTTTCCAAGGAGGGAACAAAATACATTGAAAATAAGTAGAAGAATATGGGAATGAGAAAGAAAAAAACAAAAGATGGAATAGATGTGAACAATTGGGAGAAGAAAAAGAAGAAGAAGAAGAAGAAGAAGAAGAAGAAGAAGAAGAAGAAAAAGAAGAAGAAGAAGAAGAAGAAGAAAAAGGAGGGGAAGAAGAAGAAGAAGAAAAAAAAGAATAAGAAGAAAAAGATGAAGAGTATGAAGAAGAAGAAGAAGAAGAAGAAGAAGAAGAAAAAAAAGAAACAGAAGAAGAAGAAGAAGAAGAAGAAGAAGAAGAAGAAGAAGAAGAAGAATAGTAGAAGTAGACAGAAATGGAAATAGAAAGAAGACAGTAATTTGCTGATAGGATTGAATTACAGAAGTAGAAGGAGTAGAAGAAGAAGAAGAAGAAGAAGTAGTAGAAGAAGAAGAAGAAGAAGAAGAAGAAGAAGAAGAAGACGAAGGAGAAGAAGAAGAAGAAGAAGAAGAAGAAGAAGAAGAAAAAAGAAGAAGAAGAAGAAAACAAAGAGGAAGAAGACGACTTAGAAATAGAAAGACATCAGCATATGTCTTGCATTCGTTCCTACGACATCTCGCTGATAAAGAAGACGAGGATTTCTTCTTCTTCTTCTTCTTCTTCTTCTTCTTATTCTTCTTCTTCTTCTTCTCCATACTCTTCTTCTGTGTCTCATCTGTCATTCTTAACGACTGATAGAAAGATGTTCCGCGTTTTCCTTCAGAAAATGATTGATAGGTTGATTGATTTCCCTTCAGAAGAACGAGAAATACATTTCCTTTTCAACCACATTCGTCACGAAAAGAAAGAAATAAGAGAGAGAAAATTTCATGTTGTATGTTGTTCGGATGATGTAGATATCAAGATCTCAAAAACATTTCTGCGATCTTTTTACAAATTATTTAGAGGTTTCTGGATTCAAATAAAGTCTGTCCGTGCAAAGAAGACATTCTAACAATTTGAGAAAATGACTCCAGCTTGGTCAATATTGGTTCAAAAATTGAAAATTTGGTATCAAATTGGAGAAAACATTTCTATCTACAACTTGAGACAAAATTTATTAATAGGTTACAATTATTACAAAATAATTTTCTAAACTATATTGATTGAGCTAGGCATTTCCTTATCTCTCTATTAACTCTGCTTGGACTGACTTAAATTGGTCTCAAATTGTAGGAATATTTCTGGTCTACCCTTTGAAGCAGGGTTATGATTTTTGAACTAATATTCATTGAGCTGGAGCATAGCTTCCTTTAATAGAAGGCCCTGCCTTAGTAATATGGCAACGTCGCACCGTAGACACACTCTTTTCATATGAAAGCATTATAGTTGAATTGATTCAACTTCTTACTTCGACTGGAGGGGAGTCCTCTCTTCATTGGGAGAGAGAGAGTCTGCTCAGCCAATAGAATCGAGAAATGACCAAACGCTAACCGCGCTGTTGTCAACTTTCCACTCCCATACGCACAGGTGCATTTTTAGAAATGCTCTGAGCAAGGAAGAACTACTAGATTAGCTTGTCTGTGTCTAGTGCGTGAATTGAGGCATTTGAGTAAACTGTCGTATCAATGAGGCAACGGCAACACTGCGCCAGCTCAATCCCCACATGTTGCTTCTCCCCAGATCCCCCCGAGTAAGAAGTATTTTCAAAACGACTATAAGAACAGATACAAATCATGCATGTTGACTTGGGTTTTCTCTCTTTGGGCATAATTTACATGAAAACCCGTTCATGAAACTCTTTTATAGAATTCCTTTTGTGTTTTTTGTAATAGATTGTGATAGAGATTAGCAAGAGAGATTGAGAATAGACAGTTATTTATCAAAATAGCTTATGATTTGTAGCAAATCAAATGTGAGAACGCACACAAGAAACGCATCCATTAGAACAGCTGATTGGAAAATGATTTCAATGCTTTTAAATGGACCCAATTCCCTACTCTACATAGTTGTCAATATTGTTAGGCCATGGCCTTCTATTTAAGGAAGCTGTGATCAAACACAATCCCTTCATAGTATAAGAAAGTATCAAAGAATAATCAGGACGATTTTTTATCTCTATATATAAAAGCGAAATGGCACTGATTCATTCATTCATTCATTCATCACCAGAACTAAAAATCCACTGAACCGAATGCGTTCAAATTTGGCAGGCATGTTCAGTTGGACGTTCAGACGCGCGCTAAGAACGGATTTCAAAAACGTTTCAAGGATACGCCAAATATTAAAGTTTTTCTATAGTTTCCGGAGTTTTCTCAATTTTTTCGAGAACCAATCGGTAGAAAATGTTGATATTTGGTAGGTAGATTCAGATAGGGTCTAGAAATGTTGTGTTGAGATATTTTTGAATTCAGTTCAAGATTACGCCAGTAATAAGGTTTTCAAAATTGAAGATGTGTTGCGGGTTGCATATCTTCCGCCTTAATACGACTAATCCTTATTGTAAATTCAATGGTTCAGCAAGATTATAGATAAACTAATTTGCAAGATATTGAATCAAGTTTCAAACTATGACCGATATACTTCCCAAGGTTACGCATAATATTGGCTTTTTACTATTTTTTGGAATTTTCGGAGTTTTTATTAGATTTTTCTAGAACAAATTGGCAGAAAATGTTGGAATTATGTAAACAGGTCCTGATAAGGTGTAGAAATGCTGTGCTCAATAAATTTCTAATCCCTTCTAAACGGGATCTGCAGGCGAGCGAAGCGAGCCTGTTTGTCTCATTAGCACTGCCTATACTGTCGGGGGTCCAGGGGCCGGAGCCCCCTGGCTAGGCGGAGAAGGCGAGCGAAACGAGCCTGCCCGCTAGTCTGTTATAGAACTTCAAAGCTGACTCATAGATCGAACATGATCCCTTTATAGGATTACAAAAAAGTTCAATGTGTAATAGAACAAAATATAATTTAGTATAGTCTGTCCAAGCAAAGAAGACATTCTGGAAAGATGGAAAATTGCTGCAGCTTGGTCAATATCTGTTCAAAAACTATAAATTTGAACTCAAATTGTAGAGAAGAATGTTTCCTACAGTTTGAAACTAAATCAATTATTTCTGAACCACTATTGACAAAGCTGGAGTCAATTTCCCATCTTGCCAGAATGCCCATGCCCTTTAAGTAGTTGTGAAATTGATATTGTGGTAGTTATCCATGATAAATGAAAAGACAAGATGTTGTCAAACCAATAATTTATTAGAAAAACGAGATACCGGTTTCAGTTGTTACACCATTATCAATCTCTGGTAAACTAAACCAGACATTCAGTTTACCAGAGATTGATAATGGTGTAACAACCGAAACCGGTATCTCGTTTTTCTAATAAATTAGTGGTTTGACAACATTAGTTTACCAGAGATTGATAATGGTGTAACAACCGAAACCGGTATCTCGTTTTTCTAATAAATTAGTGGTTTGACAGCATCTTGTCTTTTCATTTAGAATGTCCATGGATCATGGATCACATCCATGTTATTAGTTACTCACATATTTGGTCTGTTGAGTTGATTCCAAAGACATACCTGTTAACAGAAAAAATAATTATTATGTATTACTCTAAAACATTGCACTTTCAGATGATACTGGCAGGCTCGCTTCGCTCGCCTTCCTTTGAAGGGGCTCCGCCCCCGGACCCCGACAGGACCGTCAGTGTGAGTCAGACCGGCTTGCCTGCAAATCCTCTGTCTTTGTAAACTGAAACAAACAGGCTCGCTTCGCTCGCCTGCAAATTCCGTTCAGAAATTATCAGAAATTCATTGAACACAGCATTTCTAGACCTAATCTGGACCTGTTTACCAAATTTCAACATTTTCTGTCAATTTCTTCTCGAAAAATCTAAGAAAAACTCTGAAAAATAGTAAAGAGCTTATATCGAGCGTAACCTTGAGAAGAATATCAGACATAGATTATAACTTGATTCAATATCTTCTAAATTAGTTCATCTATAATCTCGATGAACCATTGAATTTACAGTAGGATTGGTTGTATCAAGGCAGAAGATATGCAACCCGCAATACATCTACAATTTTGAAAAACTTATTACTTGCTCAATCTAGAACGGATTTAAAAAATATTTTGATACAACATTTCTTGAACTTATCTGAACTTTCCCACCAAATATCAACATTTTCTACCGATTGGTTTTCGAAAAAATTGAGAAAATTCCGAAAAACTATAGAAAAACTCAAATATTTGGCATATCCTTATTAAGACTATTTTTTCTGTCCTAGTTCATAATTATGATATGATTTGTGCTATCATATGTCAATAAATGAATAAAACCATTTTCATCTGTGAAATCAATATGATTACGATTAGTGTAAAAACGGTAGGTTGGCTGAAGTGATTTCACCCTGGAATTCCAAGTTCTGCGCATGCGTAGTTACACTCTAACTCCCCTCCGCCATCTTGCAAGAGGCTCTTCTCTTCTTGGCACAACTATACAATGAAAGCTTTCAAAGCCCAAATTCTTGATAAATCCATTCAAATCTCAGATTTTGGGAAATACATTCGACTACAAAGGATCTTTAACGAGTTTCTGAGGAATTACATTATCTGTATCTTCTTTTTTCGTCTTCTTCTTCTTCCTCTTCTTCTTCTTCTTCTTCTTCTTCCTCCTTTTTATCTTCCTCTTCCTCTTCCAGTTCCTCTTCTTCTTCTCTTCCTTCTTCTTCCTCTTCCTCTTCATGTCCCTCTTCCGGTTCCTCTTCCTCGTCCTCTTTCTCGTCCTCTTTTTCTCTTCTTCTTCTTCATCTTCTTCTTCTTCTTTCTTCTTCTTCTTCTTCTTCTTCTTCTTCTTCTTCTTTTTGTTCTTCTTCTTCTCTTTCTTGTTCTTTCTCTTCCTCTTCTCCCTCTTCATATTCTTCTCCCTCCTCTTCTTCTTCTTCTCCTTCTCTTTCTCCCTCTTTTCTCCTTCTTCCTTCTTGTTCTTCCTCTTACTCCTCTTCTTCTTCTTCATTTTCATTTTCTTCTAACTTCTTCTTCTTCCACTACTTCTTTCTCTCCTTCGCCATTCACTCCCTTCTCTCCTTCCTCATCACTTCATTATATTTCCCACTGTTCTTCTTTGAACGTCTCTCTCTCTTCTCTCTTTCTTTCATTGTCTTGTTTCTTTCTTGTATGTCTCCAAAGTTGTCCTTATTTACTGGATTAACGTTCAATTCCTGTTATCTGCTAAATCCCAATTCAAATTAGATTGAAAGATGAGATCTCACATACAAAAGAGAGGGAGGCCCATGTAAAGTAATTTTCGTCCCTTTTATGATGGGATTTCATTGTTAGAATTCCTTCCCACAAAAACGTATTTCGTCTTTACTTCTCCTTCTTCTTCTTCTTTTCATCCTACATCTCTCCTTATTTCCCTTCTTTGTTCTTATCGTTTTCTTCTTATTCTTCTCATTTTCCTATTCTTGTCCTCAAATAATTTCATTCAGTGACCATATTACTTTTCCCTATCTTTCACTCCAATTTATCTTCATATTTTTCTTTCTCTTCTTATGTTTCTTCTCTTCTCCTCCTTCTTCGTTTTCTTCTCATTCTCCTTTGTTCTTCTTCTTCTCTTTCTTATTTTCTTCTTCTTCTTCTTCTTCTCTTTCTTATTTTCTTCTTCTTCTTCCTCTCCCTTTTCTCCTTCTTCTTCTTTTTCCTCTTCCTTTTCTCCTTCTTCTTCTTCTTCTTCGTCTTCTTCATCCTCTTCTTCTTCTTCTTCTTCTTCGTCTTCTTCTTCTTCTTCATCCTCTTCTTCTTCTTCTTCTTCTTCTTCGTCTTCTTCTTCTTCTTCTTCATCCTCTTCTTCTTCTTCTTCTTCTTCTTCTTCATCCTCTTCCTCTTCCTCTTCCTCTTCTTCTTCTTCTTCTTCTTCTTCTTCTTCTTCTTCTTCTTCTTCTTCTTCCTCTTCCTCTTCCTCTCCTCTTCCTCTTCTCTTCCTCTTCCTCCTCTTCCTCTTCCTCTTCTTTCCTCTTCTCTTCCTCTTCCTCTTCCTTCTTCTTCTTCTTCTTCTTCTTCTTCTTCTTCTTCTTCTTCTTCTTCTTCTTCTTCTTGTTTTTCTTCTTCTCCTTCTCCTTTTTCCTTCTTCTCTTCTTCTTCTTCTTCTTCTTCTTCTTCTTCTTCGTCTTCTTCTTCTTTTCATCTCATATCCATCTCTCATAATACTCGTTTCTCTGATTCTTCTTTGATTCGTGACAAAAAAGAGTGGAAAAATGAGGAAGAAGAAGAAGTGACAGATAATAGAAAGAAAATAAGAATGATAAGAGGAGGGCAAAAGAAGAAGAAGATGAGTGAAGATAGAAGGAGTCACTTGGTTATCTGTTGGGGACTCGAACTCTGAAAAGAATAAAGAAGACTTGAAGAAGAACTAAGGAGAAGAAGTAAAGTATAAGAGGAATTTTAATTTTTAAAATTTCAAAGATGAAGAAGAAGAAGAAGAAGAAGAAGAAGAAGAAGAAGAAGAAGAAGAAGAACAACAACAACAACAACAACAACAAGAAAAAGTGAAGATGAGAAGAAGAAGAAGGAAAATAAAGAAGAAGAAGAGGAGGAAGAAGAAGGAGGAGAGAAGAAGAAGAAGAGAAGAAGAGGAAGAAGAAGAGGAAGAAGAAGGAGAAGAAGAAGAAGAAGAAGAAAGGGAAGAAGAAGAGAGAACAAGAACAAGAGCGAAGAACATGAAGAAAAAGTGATGGAGAAGACGGAGAAGATAAAGAAGAGGAAGTAGTAGAAGAAGAAGAGAAAGAAGAAGGAGAAGAAGAAGAAGAGAAGGAGGAAGAAGGAAGAAGAAGAAGAACAAGAACAAGAGCAAGAACATGAAGAAAAAAGATGAAGAAGATGGAGAAGATGAAGAAGATGAAGAAGAAGAAGAAGAAGAAGAAGAAGAAGAAGAAGAAGAAGAAGAAGAAGAAGAAGAAAAAGAAAAAGAAGTAGAAGGAGAAGAAGAAGACGGAAGAGAAAAGGAGGAGAAGAGAAAAACATAATCGTATAAAATGTAAAAGCATTAGTGCAAACATATTTTAAACGAATTGAAATGAAGAAAAGAGTTAAGTTGTTTGCTAAACAGTGGAAGAAAGATTGGAATAGAAGAAACAGTGTGTGTGAGAGAGAAAGGAGAATAAGGGGAAAGAGAGGAAGAATAATAAGAGAAAAAAAAAGAAGTAAACAATGAAGAAGAATGAGAAAAAAATTTATATTATCTCAGTCACGTGTACGGTAACATGTTTTTTTTCTGTCGCCACCTTTTTTCTGTAAATAATACGTGTATCGATTTTATAATCAATTCCCACTTGTATGAAGTGAATCACCTATTATCTTTTTTCTCTTCTCTTTTCAAATCTATTGAATGCCATATATATTGTGGGAAAATTGTCAGCTGTTATTGAGTACTGGACATTGAGAGAATGGAAGAATAATATTTTCGATTTGTAGTAGGGACATGTTTCCACTAACTAGTTGTTCTGTGAACAGTAGACCTCACGAAGTCACCCATGGAAGTGGCATTATTAATGAGGGGGATACTTAATTATGTTGAGTTTCATTAATTGCATGCGTCATTGCATGCAATTAATAATAAACTCGACAGCTGGTTCTAGCATGAATAATTCTATAGTGTGAGTTCTCCTATGTTTAGAAGTATAAATATATATACAGAGTGTTTCAGGAGGAATGTGCAATACTTCTCAGGCTGATTCCTTACACCAAGTAGACAAAAAGGTTCTATGGGACCAACCCCCAAAAACGCTTTGTTACCGAGATAACAATGGCGGAAAATTGAGATTTTTCAAAAAATATTTATTTTTCAAATTTTTTAGAGGCATTAGTGAGGTTCTAAAATAATCAATTCCTATGTAAATTTAACTGAGGAATTTAATGAAACCAGTTCCAAGTTTGTAACTTCAACTGTTATTGAGATAATTGGGAAAAATATGCTAAAAACGCCATTATCAACAATAAGGGTTATAACTGGATAAGGAATCATAAAATTGTATTTTTTATTAATGGAAGTTGAAGAGAGTCGGATTCTAAAGAAAAAGTTGAATGGCGGCGATTGTGTAAATCTTCCCAAATCTCAGAAATGGCGATCAAAAATGGGAAAATTGACAAAACATGGCACAAGTGATAAATTTGTGTTTAGTAGCGATTTTGGATTTTTGATCGCTATTTATGAGATTTGGGTAGGATTTACACAATCGCCGCCACCTAACTTTTTCTTTAGAATCCGACTCTCTTCAAGTTCCATTAATAAAAAATACAATTTTATGATTAAAAATTTGATCAAATAATGAATCACCCAGTAATGAAAGATATCATAATAGTAGACTAGAAGACCGATGTAGTTTTAAAACAGTCAAATTAGACACTTTAAATTGTAAATTGTAATTTGTAAATTGTAAATTGTAAATTGTAAATTGTAAATTGTAAATTGTAAATTGTAAATTGTAAATTGTAAATTGTAAATTGTAAATTGTAAATTGTAAATTGTAAATTGTAAATTGTAAATTGTAAATTGTAAATTGTAAATTGTAAATTGTAAATTGTAAATTGTAAATTGTAAATTGTAAATTGTAAATTGTAAATTGTAAATTATAAATTGTAAATTGTAAATTGTAAATTGTAAATTGTAAATTGTAAATAATGTAAATGTAAATTGAAATTGTAAAATGAACAAAGTAGGAAGCGTTATAACATGAAAACGCAATTGTGAAAAATGAATGATAAAAGTCAATGTAGAGCGGATGTTTTCGAAAAGCACGTAATATAATGTGACAGCACACATCTGTTAATTTGGCTAATGCATATGCCGCTGGGATAAAGATTAGTGATTAGACAGACTAACACCTAAGTAAAAGAAATACAGTAAAGAAGAGGTGAAGAAGAGGAAAGATAAAAAGATGAAATTTGTTAAGGAAGAAGAGAGAAAAGAAGAAGAAAAGAAGAAGAAAGAAGAAGAAGAAGAAGAAGAAGAAGAAGAAGAAGAAGAAGAAGAAGAAGAAGAAGAAGAAGAAGAAGAAGAAGAAGAAGAAGAAGAAAGAAGAAGAAGAAGAAGAAGAAGAGAAGAAGAAGAAGAAGAAGAAGGAGAAGAAGAAGGAGAAGAAGAGAAGAAGAAGAAGAAGAAGAAGAAGAAGAAGAAGGAGAAGAAGAAGAAAGAAGAAGAAGAAGAAGAAGAAGAAGAAGAAGAAGAAGAAGAAGAAGAAGAAGAAGAAGAAGAAGAAGAAGAAGAAGAAGAAGAAGAAGAAGAAGAAGAAGAAGAAGAAGAAGAAGAAGAAGAAGAAGAAGAAGAAGAAGAAAGAATAGAAAAGAAGAAGAAGAAGAAGAAGAAGAAGAAGAAAGAAGAAGAAGAAAGAAGAAGAAGAAGAAAAGAAGAAAGAAGAGAAGAAGAAGAAGAAGAAGAAGAAGAAGAAGAAGAAGAAGAAGAAAAGAAGAAGAAGAAGAAGAAGAAGAAGAAGAAGAAGAAGAAGAAGAAGAGAGAGAGGAGAAGAAGAAGAAGAAGAACAAGAAGAAGAACAAGAAGAAGAAGAAGAAGAAGAAGAAGAAGAAGAAGAAGAAGAAGAAGAAGAAAGAAGAAGAAGAAGAAGAAGAAGAAGAAGAAGAAGAAGAAGAATGAAAGAAAGGAGAATAAAAGAAGAAGAAAGGAGAAGGAGCAGAGGAAGAAGAAGAAGAAGAAGAAGTAGAAGAAGAAGAAGAAGAAGAAGAAGAAGAAGAAGAAGAAAAAGATGATGATGATGATGATGATGATGGGGGTATGTTAATGAAGAAGAAGAGAGAGAGAAAGAAGGGTGGGAGATAGAAAGGAGGTGAGAGAGAAAAAAGGAAGAGAGAGTGAAGGAGAGGGCGAAAGAAGGGGAGTATAAAGAGAATTTTAAGAGTTGAGAAGGGAAAAAGAGGAAAGAGGGAGACAGAGAAAGAAAAATAGTGAGGGAAAAAGAGTAAGAAATGAGAGAGGAAAGAAAGAAAGTGCCCGTATTTTCTACTGTATAGCACTTCACCAGTGCAATTAACGAATATGCTATATGAAGCTAGTTACATCCAATCAGTTTTCATAATAAGGCCGGTATTAAACGATAATAGTTCTATGATCATAGTTGATCATATGGAATGAGATGAAAATACGTAATCATATTTTTGTCTCTTTCCATACGATCAACTATGATCATAGAAATATTTCGTGTAATACCCGCCTAACTCAATCAAAGTTTAATCAATTTTACATGAAAAACACAATCCACATCCTACAATCATTGATTTAAATAAAGCATTCGACGGAGATTTGGTTTTTTTTCTACTTGGTAGCAGATTTGACGTCTAGTGAAATTATTTTCAATAATAAATTAATTTAACATGATATGTGACAAATATGATATACATCACTCCGGTACGATCGGGTCATAAATAATAATACAATTACAATCGATGCTATTTTTTAAAGCCTAACACAATCAAATCCAAGTTATCATTCATTGACAAAGCATTTGACAGAGATTATTAACAGCAATCATTTCAACACGATATGTGACAAATTACTCTTTTATACCATAGTGATCTGATAATAATTTAATTAGAATTCAATCTAGTTTACACAACACAACTCAAATCCAAGCTACATTGAGTTATCATTCATTGACCTGAATAAAGCGTTTGATAGAGAAGATTTTCAGCGTTTAATCCAATAGAGGGTTGAAAAACGAATGAAAATTCATGCATCAGATAACGTATGACTTGTTTGCTAATCACTTTTGAACCCGAGAATGAGTTATTCGATATTTTTGTGATTTAAAATATACAGGAGAAGGCTATGTATGACAAAGAATGAATGATCGAGTACATTCCCCTGGGTAACCCCCGAGGTCTTTTGATCGATGTTAGTTAATCAATCACTGCGGGTTAATTCTGATTGGAAAGATAACAAAAGTTAATGAATGATGATTCTGGGAGGAAAAAGAGGAGGAGAAGGAGGAGAGGGAGGTGGTGGGAGAGGAGGAGGAGGAGGAGGAGAAGGAGGACGAGAAGGAAGAAGAGGATGAGGAGAAAAGGGGGAGAAGGAGAAGGAAGATAAGGAGGAGGAGGAGGAGGAGGAGGAGGAGAAGAGGGGGAGAAGGAGAAGGAAAAGGAAGAGGAGGCGAAAGAGAAAGGGGAAGAGGAATAGGAAGAGGAAGAGAGGAAGAAGAAGGAGGAGAAAGAGTAAGAGAAAGAGGAAGAGAAATAGAAAGAGGAACAGAAACAGGAAGAGGAAGAGGAAGAGGAGAAGGAACAGGAAGAGGAAGAGGAAAGAAGAAGAAAGAAGATGAAGGAGGAGGAGGAGGAGAAGAAGGAGGAGGAGGAGGAGGTGAAGGAGAAGGAGGAGGAGGAGGAGGGAAAGCGGAGTAAGAGAAGTAGAAGGAGAATAAGGAAACAAATCATGAGAAAAATTTGTGAAAAGGTGTTAAATGGAAATTGAGAAGAAGAAAAAGATGAAAGATACAAAGAAAGGGTATAAGAAAGAGAAGAATTAAAAATAGGAAAAATAGTTTCAAGGAGAAAAAAGTGAAAAAAAGAAAATGGGAGAGATGTTTAATACCACAAAATAGCAATCAACATAGATAGAAAATGATAATCAATGGCATAGGAAAATTAGGTGAAGAAAGAAACCAGACGAAATTGAAAATAGAAGATAAAGAAGAAGGGTGAAATAGAAAGAATTGGAGAAATAAGTCCTGACAACATTCAATAGAAAGTAAGGAAGAGTCATAAAGATAAGCAAATTGAAAGAATGAGAAGTTGAAAACAGAGAAAATTAAGAAGGAGTAATCGTGGAAACTAAAAACAAAAGTTAAAGAATAAGATGATTTGGAAAATATCAAGAAAAGGAGAGAATGAAAAAAAGAATTTGGAAAAAAGGAATAGAAAGGGAAACCTCAAAAATTGATCATTTGATACGATTCAATTATATCGAGTGGAAAATTATATTTTTAAATTAGTAGATACCATAATTGGATAAATGTATTGTTCCACAATCGTTTGAAATTCGTAAACACAATGGAAATTCCAAAATTATTGAATTCCTATAAATATTCTATTCTGCTCTCAATATTCCTGAAAATAATATTGTGCGATGATTCGTTTATTCATGATTTAATCAAAATTAAATTCAATCAGTAATTCCACAACTAAATTGAACATCGAAACGAAACATTCTTGGAATTATTATTATTATTATCATTATTATAATTATTATTATTACTTTATTTGGTGGAGAGACTGAGGGTGTTCCACCTCGCCGACATAACCTTGTTTAGTCGCAAACATGGTAGAAGTTCTTGAAATTGTTCACTGTTATTCTTGGAATTGGTTACATTCTAAACCGCACGTTCCGTAATATAAAATTAGTTGTTCCAGTTGAATAATAATTATCATAAATGTAATTCGTAAATTGCAGATAATTTCAAGCCAACAGCCGAAAATTCCAGGAATCAAATTTGTTAACAATATTTCGAAAAACAATAATCAGATTCAGAGGGAAGAGAGATATAAATACTGCCATCCATCACTGGCGGCTTGAGCCCACTGAACATGTGAAGTGCTGTACGGCGAAAGATACGGGCACTTCACCTGTTTGTAGGTACGAGTCGCAAGTGCCATCCATACATAATAAATATGTCAGCCATCCTTCAGAAGAGATTTAAAATCATATTATAGTTGAATTGATTTAACTTCTTACTTCGACTGGAGGGGAGTCCTCTCTTCAATGGGAGAGAGAGAGTCTGCTCAGCCAATAGAATCGAAACGCTAACCGCGCTGTTGTCAACTTTCCGCTCCCATACGCACAGGTGCATTTTCACAAATGCTCCCGAGCAAGGAGGAACTACTAGATTAGCTTGTCTGTGTCTAGTGCGTGGATTGAGGCATTCGAGTAAACTGTCGTATCAATGAGGCAACGGCAACACTGCGCCCCACATGTTGCTTCTCCCCAGATCCCCACGAGTAAGAAGTAATTTCAAAACGACTATAGAGTTCTATCAAAGGCAAAAATTTGTTTGGCTTTCAATGACTTACGTAAATTATTGATAGGGGGAAAGACATATTTGATGAAAAATAATTCTATTTGTCTTTTTATATGATTTCTTTTGTTGTTGAAGGGTGGGTGGTAGTGGACGGATTGATAAAAATTGGTACGGACAAGAGATTGATAAAAATTACATTGTTCTTATGGCACATGATTTTTCCGTTCGGCAGTTTGCCGTCCACTACCACCCACTCTTAATAAATTTTTGATTAAAATTTGATGAATCAACTTTTACAATGATTGTGTCATGATTTATTCATTCGAACAATTCAAGTCATTGACAAATCCTTAAACCCCTCTTCAGACGGAGGATTTCTGATACGCTGTAGTGATACGGAGTCCAAAATTGATACAGGAAGGGAGCTTGTTGATACAAGACATTTGCAAAGCTCATGAATCGTTGACAAATTGAAAATAAGCTGATTCTAGTTCTAAACACTTTTAGGGTGTTCGAGTTCAGTTGAGGTATTTTTCAAGTTGAATTATAAGAAATAATAATAAAACACTAAGTTCCAGAGATCCAATAATTTCTCCCCAATTTCAGCATTGTCAATGAGCTTCCTTCCTGTACGATTGCGTATGAATTTTGGACTTTAGGATCACCACTGCGTATCAAAATATTCCGTCTCAAACAACAATCCAGAACAAACTCTCAAAACTTGCAGTTCAATTTTTTCCTAGCTGTAATTTTCCTCAAATAATTCAAAGTTTGAAATTAATAGGATGGTTGAAGTTATTTTCATCAATTGAAAACAATCAATTTTCATCAATAGATGACTAAATGAATAAATAGATAAGAATAGATGAATGAATAAATTTCCAACTTTTTCAATTCGTATTCATTCAAGAACTTACAACTATCTACAAAACGATACATTATCAATACTCAGAAATTATTCTCAGCGAACATAGCTGTTCTCAATAATTAACATAAAAAACAGTAGAGGAGCAAATGCCCAACCCTGTACAACACCATGATTGCTTCATGGATAAATAATTCAAACGAATTCGTTCCATTGACTTCAATCAACTCTGAATGAGAAATGAAATCAGTGATGCAAATTTCGACGACAGAGCTGTGAAGAACGTTCTGAAATTGGCAATAATTGATTTTTGTTGATCAAACGCTTTTGGAAGGTCAAAAATATGACATAAATATTTTCAAGATCGTTTTCAGGGTAGCTGGGGATAAAGCAAAAGGGGAGAATAACGCAGAAAACAATGATGGGGGGAGAGTGGAAAGGAATGAAGAGAATGAGGAGGAGAAACAAAATAATAATATTGTAACGTTGCGGAGAGCAATGAAATCATAAAAATACCAGCCGTAAAAGGACACTGTATTGTAAGTGGGTGGAAAGTATAAGTACAGTATGAAGAAAATGGAAAAGAACAAGTTTGAGACAGGATAGGAGGAGGAGAAACAGAGAAGAAAATGAGAAATTAATCAGAAAAAGAAGAAAAAAGAAAAAGGAAAAGACAGAGAAGAAGAAGAAAAGAAAGAGAAAGAAGAAGAAAAAGAAAAAGAAGAAGAAGAAGAAAAAAGAAGAAGAAGAAGAAGGAGGAGGAGGAGAAGAAGAAGGGGAAGAAGAAAAGAAGAAAAGGGAGAAGAAACAGAAAAAGAAGAAGAAATAGGGGGTAAAAAACAGTTACACGAACCATATCCAAAGTAGAACAATAAGTAGATCAAAGATGAGTAGAACAAGAAGATGACTGAAGAGAAGTGAAACAACCACGAAAAGAAGAGAGCGGAGAAGGAGAAGGAGAGAAATAGAAGGAGGAGGGGAGGAAGAATAGGAAGAAGAAGAATTGTCGAGTGTTGAATAGAAGTGTCAGATGGAATGTAGGCAAATTAAAATTCCTTCAGGCGTTACTGAAATTAAGATGCTTGCTGCAATAAGGCTTCTCCCTTATAAAAGGGATGACGACAATGTTTGGAGGAGGATGAGGAAGAGGAAGAGGAGGGGGGGAGGAGGAGGAGTAGGAGGAGGAGAAGGAGCATGAAAAACAGCGGAGGTAAGAGCTATAAGTGAGCGAAACCAGAGTAGGAGAAGGGTTTGGGGTGCTTTCTAATTTTTGCTCAAAATCTGAGCTGAGATATTCAGGAAACTACTGTATTACAAATTATTGAATGAATTTTTAAATATCTATTGCTGTAGGTTAAGTCACGTTTGGCTAATTTTATGAACTGCTAGAGGTGGCTTTTCATCAAGGTGTATAGAAGAGTAGAGGTGGGGCGGAGTGAAGCAGCTGGCTGTGAAAGTTATAATTTTGACGTCACGGAGTTCCTCTAGTCAAAAATTTAGCATTGATTTCTCTATCCTAGCCAAAAAATTGTGCACTTTTTCTCAATTTACAAATTACAGAATTGTTTAATAGGTAAATTTCTTATATGAGCTTGTAGAGAATTTCAAGACCTACATTTTGAGTGATTTAAATCTATATTTCAATCAAATTTAAGATGAGAAAAAGTCCGTTAACGTGTCTCGGAAATACTCTGCAGCTGGGCTAAAGCAAGTTATGAATAGCAATGCTATCGAATGCAATGATATTATAAATTGTAACAATGTATCTTATAATAGCATTGCTACTCTTAATTGCATCAGCCCAGCTGCAGAGCATTCCCAAGACACATTAACGGACATTTTCTCATGTTAAATTTGATTAAATTATAGATTAAAATCACTCAAAATGTAGGCCTTGGAATTCTCTACAAGCTCATATAAGAAATTTATCTATTAAACAATTCTGTAATTTGTAAATTGAGAAAAAGTGCGCAATTTTTTGTCTAGGATAGGGAAATCAATGCTAAATTTTTGACTAGAGGAACTCCGTGACGTCAAAATTATAACTTTCACAGCCAGCTGCTTCACTCCGCCCCACCCCTACTCTTCTATACACCTTGGCTTTTCATTACTACAAAACACATGTTGGGCACAAGTTGAAATAGAAACATGTAGTTGTATGGAGTAACGCAAATGAAAAATCAGCTGACCAGTGTGCGTTGCTCTATACAACTCCGGGTTTATATTAAAACTTAAGAGTGGGTGGTAGTGGACGGCAAACTGCTGAACGGCAAAATGAAGCCCCATAAGAACAATGTAATTTTTATCAATCTCTTGGAACAGATATTGCCTCTATTTATGAACAGAATTTCACGTTCTTTATCTCATTGGAAAGACAATTTAATTCTCCAGGGGCGTAACTTTTTACTTTTCCGATTTTCAGTTCATATCAATAATTAGAGTTCAATACTTTTTTAGTTAATTAATTAGGCGATAATAATTATTAAAATAGTCTAAAAATTGAAAAAGTGAGAAGTAACGCCCCTGGAGAATTCAATTCTGTTTCCAATGAGATGAAGAACGTAAAATTCTGTCCATAAATAGAGGCTCTATCTGCTCCAAGAGATTGATAAAAATTACATTGTTCTTATGGGGCTTGATTTTGCCGTTCGGCAGTTTGCCGTCCACTACCACCCACTCTTAATTACTCTACACACATATAAAAATTTACCCGTGAGTAAATTCTTCATAAGTCATTTTTTCATGGGTATTTTCCCGAGCTCAAGGTCATGTGCCCCTGCGACTTAGAAAATGGGACTTTACTGGTTCAAAATCTTTTGAGTTCAGAATTTTCCAAAGCTTTTAGGAGTCCCACTAAATCTCAATTAATTTCGAATAAGAAATGCAATAACTAGAGAATAATGGTCAGAAGATGGATGACCATTAGTCTTCATCCAAGGGGAAGAAGAAGAAGAAGAAGAAGAAGAAGAAGAAGAAGAAGAAGAAAAAGGAGAAGAAGAAGAAAAGGAAGGAGGAGGAGAAGAAAAAGAATATAAGAAAGGAGTAGAACAAGAATTACTAGAAGATTAGGTAGCAAGAAGTTGAATGTGAAAAGTTTAGCAATAAACTCAAGTAATAAACAAGATAATGGCTTGATTTCAACTCTTAATTCATGGCTAAAATAGAGACCTAACTTCATGAAAAACAGCGTTTGGATGTAAAGTATGGTCGAGCAAAGAAGACATTCTGGCAGGATCGAAAAATATCTCCAGCTCGGTCAATATCGCATCGACGATGATAAATTAGGTCTCAAATTGTAGGTAACATTCTGCTCTACAATTTGAGACCAATTTTAAAATTTTTTAATGAATATTGTCTGAGCTGAAGTAATTTTCCCATCTTGTCAGAATGTCTTCTTTGTTCGACCAGCGTCTCTTAAGTAATTTAAGGCATGTTTAAAAGTGGAAGAAAACCAGAATACAATGAAATTGGCGGTTCTTGAACGTATTTCATCAACTCTTAGCTCTGTTAGGAACGTCTGGAAGCGGTCGGTGAAGGCGTAACGGTTTAGCTCAAGTCGCTCAAAACCCAATACGCTCTAGCAGATCATTCACAGACTGACCTGAAAGAGCTTATCAATAATGGAGTCCTTTATCAACCGCCAACTGGGTTAAGATTTCCTTCAATTTAGTGCTTAAAGTGAGGGTAAGTATTCTTGAATAAGGAGTGTATAGTCTGTTCAAGCGAAGAAGACCCTCTGGCAAGATGAGAAAATTACTCAAGCTCGGTCAATATTGATTCAAAAAATATTGATTTGCTACTAAATTATAGATCAGAAGGTTTTCTACAATTTGGGACCAAAATAATAATTTTTGAACTAATATTGACCAGCCTGGAGTCATTTTCCCACCTTGCCAGAGGGTCTTCTTTTCTTGGACAGACTATATAGTATTCTTGAATAAAAAGTGTATCTTCATTAGTTCTATCGTAGTATATTCTGTCCATGCAAAGAAGACCCTTTGGCAAGATGGGAGTATGATTCAAGCTCGGTCAATATTGGTTCAAAGATTATCAATTTGATCTTAAATTGTAGAAAACGATTTTATCTACTATTGCGACCACATTTATAATTCTTGAACAAATACTGACCAAGCTGGAGACATTTTCCCATCTTGCCAGAGGCTCTTCTTTGCTTGACAGACGATAGTTTTTAAATAAGAAGTATATCTTCATTATAGGTGTATCGTGGTATAAAAGAGTTATGGGATGTACTTTGTATTCTGAATATTTTTTCTGGAGTTGATGCCCTCATGAGCTCTCAGGCTTGTGCGTGGGTAATGATCAAGGCTAATAAATCTTACCAGGTGGGATATTTGCCTGGAAATTATGGTTCACAAATCTGACGTCACTAATTTCCGACAGTGTCGCACTCTAGCGACCAAAATGAAAAGCACAGCTGATGAAAATGAAAACATAACCTATTTTCGTTAGTGTTGAAGAATATTATTGTTGTAATTAATTCTGATGAGTTGAGAACATCAAAATTGACAAGGAAACAATATTTTTGAGTTGTTTTGTAGTGAAATATGATTATTTTCATTTTTATAATTGTAATCGCATAGTTTGAACCCACCAAAGCTTACTTTTTTCTCAACGTGAGCGCCAGCTTCTCGAATCTGGCCCCAATTCATGACAACAATAGCATTATATTGTTCTAATATCACAACATTATTCGACTGTAATAATACTCAATAATTTAATTCATCACTTTTACATATTTTCACAATTATTTTCATTCATATTGAGCTTTTTACGTGGTATTCTTCCATTTTTCAATTCTCTGTGGAACAGCTGGAAAATTGGAATCCTAGATACATGTCAAAAAATAAATATAGGTATAAAGCATAATGTAAAAAATAAAATTAGTGACGTCATCTGGCAGGAAAAAAGTGGACTGCTGGGCTCTTATGGACGCTGGCCTACCTGGTAGATTTACTTACCTTGGGTAATGATAGGGATGATGATGATGAGAGATGTCAATTACTTTCTAGGTTATTGGGACCGACGGCTTATCGTCTCCTCCGAAAGACGGGGTGGCCGTATCTTTTTGATTGTTTTGTCGTCAAAGAATTGGTCCCAAGTTAAGACTTGAACTCGGGTCCTCTTGCTTATCAGACCGGCGCGTTATCACTTACTCCAATGAGCAACCCAAATCCTACATTAATAATAATTGTCCTAATAATTTCCGATATCTTCGCAAAAATACTAATTTATACAATACAAGAAAGGAATTTTCACTTTATTTTATCATTAATCTTCTCAAGTTGAAACTTGGAAGAATGGTTCTTATTCTCCTATAGTTAATCCAAGCAAAAAAGACATTCTAGCAAGATGGGAAAATTTCTCCAGCTTGGTCAATATTGGTTAAAAAAATATGAATTCAATCTCAAATCATTGGAAAAATTATTATCTACAATTCGAGACCAAATTTGTGATTTTCGAACCAATATTGTCATTTTCCCATCTTGCCAGAATGTCTTCTTTGCTTGGACAGACAATATCATACCTCAAATTCGTCACTCAGTATCTGTTTTTGCCTCAGAGTGCAGTGAGTGAGGTGAAACTCCATTGTGAGGTAAAATTGGAAAACTTTTCTGAGGAAGTTTTGCTGATTGCAATACGTGGAGAGGTTTCTGAACCTTGGGAATCTTTCTCAATATTACTTTTTTATTCTTCAAATTACGGGTTTTCAAATTTGGGAGCGTGTTTTCGGGCAACCTGTTACCATATGGTACATGAAAAAATATTCGAGTGTATAATAACAGAAGATGTCAACTAAACTTTTCCAATTCTTTAATCCACTCCATTTTTATATTAAGTTTTAAACGATGTCCAATATACTTCCCAAGGTTACGCTTAATATTAGTGAGTTTTTCTTAGATTTTTCGAGAATAAACTGGCAGAAAATATTGGAATTCACTAAACAGGTCCAGATTAGGAGTAGAAAAGCAGAGCTCAATAAATTTCTAATCCCTTCTGAACGAAATTTGCAGGCGAGCGAAGCGAGCCTGTTTGTCTCAGCTGTCACTGGCAGAGGTTTTGCAGGCGAGCGAACCGAGTCTGTTTGACTCGCTTACACTGCCTATACTGTCGGGGGTCCCTGGCTAGGCGGAGAAGGCGAGCGAAGCGAGCCTGCCGGCTAGTTCTCCATATTTCTTTTGTTTATCTTCCACCTCTCCCTCATTTACCATCTCCTTTTCATGCTGTTTTCTATTACATTTTCCAAATTTCATTTCATTTTCACTGAGGGTGATGCCCACACGTGTTTAGGCATGTGCATGGGTAATGATAGAGGTGTTGATGAGAGAAGAAGAAGGAGAAAAAGGAGGAGAAGGAGAAGGAGGAGGAGGAGGAGGAAGGGGAGGAGTAGGAGGAGGAGGAGGAGGAGGAGGAGGGGGGGGAGGAGGAGGAGGAGGAGGAGAAGGGGAGGAGGAGGAGGAGGAGTAGGAGAAGGAGGAGGAGGAGAAAGAGAAGAAGGAGAGGGTGAAGAAGGAGGAGGAGGAGGAGGGAAAGGAGGAGGAGAAGGAGATGAAGAAGAAGAAGAAGAAGAAGAAAGAAAAAGAGAAGAAGAAGAGAAGAAAGAGAAGAGAAGAGAGAAGAAGAAGAAGATGATGAAGAAGAAGAAGATGAAGAAGAAGAAGAAGAAGATGAAGTAGAAGAAGGAGAAGGAGAAGAAGAAGAAGGAGAAGAAGAAGAAGAAGAAGAAGAAGGAAAATATGAGAGAAGGGAAAGGGGAGAAGAAGAAGAAGAAGAAGAAGAAGAAGGAGAAAAAAAGGAAAAAGAATAAACAGTAAGTGGATAAGAGAGTTAACGGTAGGGTAATAATTGTTTTCATAAGACTTTTATGAAGCTGAGATGAATTTAATCTCGAAATGGGAACTAAACCTTTTTTCTTTCAAGAGGGTCGACTGTCCAACCAGAGAAGGCATTCTGGCAAGATTGGAAAATGACTGAAGCTCGGTCAATATTGCTTTAAAAATTATCAATTTGGTCTCAAATTATTTATCAGAATATTCTCTACCATTCCAGACTAGATTAAAATTCTTCAAATGAATATTGTCCGATCTGAAGTCATCCTCCCATCTTAACAGAATGTCTACTTTGCTTGGACAGATTAGAGTGGTTGACACTTTAAGCAGTTGACATCTATCTTAGCGTAGCATCAAATTGAATTTCCCAAGGTTCCCTCTTTTTAATTGAAGATGTTTTGATTCTAATGTCTTTCAATTCAGGTTTTACAGTTTGAAAGATTTTTTTCATCATAAATCTTTTTGGGTGATAAAAAATCCTATACCTGTGATTACTAAGAAAGCGAGACTTTGAAAGCGATTATGAGTGAGTTATTACAATACAATAAATACAGTATACAGAGTGTTTCAGGAGGAATGTGCAATACTTCTCAGGCTGATTCCTTACACCAAGTAGACAAAAAAGTTCCATGGGACCAACCCCCAAAAACGCTTTGTTACCGAGATAATAATGGCGGAGAATTGAGATTTTTCAAAAAATATTATTTTTTCTATTTTTAGAGGCTTCACTCAGGTTGAAAAATAATCAATTCCGATGTAAAATTAGCTGAGAAATTCAATGGAAAAGTTTGAAGTTTGTAACATTTGGTAGCTCGGGAAATTGACAAAACCTAGCACAAAATTTTGTGTTAATTAAAGATTTTGCGATTTTTGATCGCTATTTCTGAGATTTAGGTTATATTTACACAATCACCGCCGGTCAACTTTTTCTTTGGATTAAGACTCTCTTCAACTTCCATTGATAAGGAATACAAATTTATGATTCCCTATCCTGTTATTTGTTTGTTTTGTTATGAGGGTGACGCCCACATGAGCTCATAGGCTTGTGCGTGGGTAATGAAATGGATGATAGATGACGACTACTTAAGGTAGTCGGGACCGACGGCTTATCGTCTCCTTCGAAAGACGGGGTGGCCGTATTTATGTGATTGTGCTGTGGTCAAAAATTGTTCCCCGCTTGGGACTTGAACCAGGGTCCAACTGGTTATCAGACCGGCGCTTTGTCACTTCTCCAACGAGCCACCCATAACCAATATTGTTGAATAATGGTGTTTTTAGCATATTTTTCCAATTATTCCAATAACCGTTAAAGTTACAAACTTGAAACTGGTTTCATTGAATTGACTGGTTTCAGCTAATTTTACATAGGAATTGATCATTTTGGAACCTAAGTGAAACCTCTAAATAATTATAAAATTTATATATTTTGATAAATATCAATTTTCCGCCATTGTTATCTCGGTAACAAAGCGTGTTTGGGGGTTGGTCCCATGGAACTTTTTGTCTACTTGGTGTAAGGAATCAGCCTGAGAGGTATTGCACATTCCTCCTGAAACACTCTGTATATAAAAGTTACAATGTTAATGAAAACAATACGTATTTGTTCAAAACTGGTCACCTATCCAAGACCAGTCCACAAAGTTCGTTACTTAACATCACAATCACCAAGTAACCTCCCTCAACGAGCGACCAATACATCAATCAAATTAATTATGATTTAATGATTTAATGATTTAATGGTTTAATGATTTAATGATTTAATGATTTGATGATTT
>CM029559.1:6081104-6138604 GCA_017141385.1 Sogatella furcifera | reverse complement strand
TCTTCTTCTTCTTCTCCTTATCCCTCTTCCCTTCTCTCTTATTTTCCTTCTTCTTCTTCTTCTTGACTATAACTCTAGCAACAATCGGGAAAATACGAAAATAGTTCACTTCCATGGATACCATTCTAACACCATTACTAATAACTAGTCAAAAAAACAGTAAGACTAGTAGAAAACATTCTGTTCTACAATTTGACACCAAATCAATATTTTTTTATCCAATATTGACCGAGCTGGAGTCATTTTCTCATCTTGCCTTGTAGGAAACACTCTGATCTACAATTTGAGACCAAATCAATATTTTTCGAACCAATATTGACCGACATGGAGTCATTTTCTCATCTTGCCAGAGGCTCTTCTTTGCTTGGACAAACTATAATTCTGTCCATTAATAGAGGCTCCAAGAGATAGATAAAAATTACATTGTTCTTATGAGGCTTGATTTTGCCGTTCGGCAGTTTTCCGTGAACATAAATTGACCGAGATGAAGACATTCTCCCATCTTGCCAGAATGTCTTCTTTGCTACACCAGACTATAATCTATATCTATAAAATCGAAATGGCACTGACTGACAGACTGATTCATTCATTCATTCATTCATCACCAGAACTAAAAATCCACTGATCCGAATGCGTTCAAATTTGGCAGGCATGTTCAGTTGGACGTTTAGACGCGCGCTAAGAACGGATTTTAGGAACTTTTCAAGGATACGCCAAATATTTTAGTTTTTCCATAGTTTTTCGGCGTTTTCTCAATTTTTTCGAGAACAAATCAGTAGAAAATGTTGATATTTGGTAGGTAGGTTCAGATAAGGTCTAGAAATGTTGTGTTAAGATATTTTCGAATTCCGTTCAAGATTATGCCAGTAATCTAGTTTTTCAAAATTGTAGATGTATTGCGGGTTGCATATCTTCCGCCTTGATACGACCAATCCTTTCTGTAAATTCAATGGTTCAGCGATTATAGATGAACTAATTTGGAAGATATTAAATCAAATTTCAAACTATGTCCGATATAGTTCCCAAGGTTATGCTCAATATTAGCGTTTTACTATTTTTCGGAATTTTTCTTGGATTTTTCGAGAATAAATTGGTAGAAAATGTTTAAATTTGGTGAACAGGTCCAGATTATGTCTAGAAATGCTGTGTTCAATAAGTTTTAAATCCCTTCTGAATGGAATTTGCAGGCAAGCGAAGCGAGCCTGTTTGACTCACTGACACTGCTGAAACTGTCGGGGGTCCAGGGGGCGGAGTCCCCTGGCTAGGCGGAGAAGGCAAGCGAAGCGAGCCTGCCGGCTAGTTATGTATAAAAATATCATACAACAATCGCCAATTTGAGTGCTATCAACTGCAGCTGGTGAGGTTAGGGACAACTGAGGTACCATAAAAAAATGAGTGAGTGTAAAATATGGGGGGGGGCGGGAATTATGGGTGGGAATAAAAAATGTCATCGTAGAATAAATTGAGAGTGAAGGTGACACTTGCCATGCTCTTCTCTAGCATCACGAAAGCCTTATAACAACACTCTAGGGAATTATACTTCATTGTTAAAAAGGGGGGGGGGAGAGAGAGATAAGAAAGATAGTAAGAAAGGGAGAAAGACGAACGTAGAAAGACAGTGGAAAAGAAGAGGGTGACAGTGTAAGAGAGAGAGAGAGAGAGAGAAAGAGAGTGAGAGAGAGAGAGTGAGTGAGAGGGAGAGAGGGAGAGAGAGGGAAAGAGAGAGAGGGGGAGGGAAAGGGAGAGTGTGAGAGAGATAGAGAGAGGGATATAGAGGGAGAGAGAGAGAGAGTGTGAGAGAGAGAGAGAAAGTTAGAGTTAGAAAGTGAGAGAAGGAGAAGAAAAATCGTATAATGGTATAGGCTGTCCGAGCAAAGAAGACCCTCTGGCAAGATGGGAAAATGACTCCAGCTCTATCAATACTGGTTGAAAAATTATTGATCTGGTCTCAATTGTAGGAAACATTCTGATCTAAAATTTGAGACTGAGGGCCGGTTGCACGTACGTTCTGTTGATTTAATCAGCGTTATTTCACCGTGTCAAAGTGGAAAAACGTTCAAATGAATAAAGTATTGAAATGTGATAGTAGTAGCAGAATATTCAAATGTACTTATTCCAAATAGATATTAGAAATAATAACTATCTCATTATTGTATAAATCATTTATTTATGAAAACAAAAACATGATCTGGAAATTGTATGCTGTTACAACTTTATTGTTTTCAGGTTGGTAGTACCACAAAAAACGAAAACTTTCAGCTGCTATTGTTTTCAGATATTGAAAATTTAATCATCAGATGATGGTTAGGTTAAAATTTTCAACGCCTTAAACTCTGGCCGATTAGTTTAGTACTGTGGAATTAGTATTCAATTCTAATTAACCAGCTGGTGACCTGTTAAATTTGAAAAACCCGCCATTGAAATTTTCCATAACCTCATTTATACTGTATAATTGCCTCAGTGATAATAAATCTTAACTTGATTCATGAATTTGAAGGTTAGTAATATTTTTAGGCAATAAAATTCAATGAAAATTATTTGTCATCAAGTTTTGTAAACAAAACTATTGAAACTCAAGGCTTTTTTATAATTATGTTCCTATTTCTCCTATTTTGAGTTAGTTTGCCATTGGTACAAGATGTCGTTATCCAGGCTAATCACGACGTTAAAAGTTAACGAAGTTACGAACCACCGGCCCTAAATATATAATTTTCGAATCAACATTGGCCGAGTTGGAGTTATTTTTTCATCTTGCCAGAATGTCTTCTTTGCTTGGACAGACTATACCAGAAAGGCAGACTAAGAACTAAACGAAATAAATATTATCAAAGAAAGAATAGAAAAACAGAGCATGATAATTTTCAGAATTAAGGCAGATAATAATAGTAGCAGAACTATTAAAAAGATAGATAATGAAATTACTTGGAAAAAGAAGAAGGAAGAAGAGAAAGGAGAATCAGAACCTAGAAAGCAAGGAAAACAGGGAAAAGGATAAGAAGAGAAGGAATAAAAAAGGATAAGGAGGAGAGGACAAAGAAGCAGAACGAGAAAAGATAATGCAACCTGAAAAGAAGCGAATTAGAAAAGGTAGATTGAAACAACAGAAAAAGTAGTAGAAGAAAAAAGATGGAGAAACAGAATATGTGGAAGGAGAATAAGAAACAGACTAGAGAAAAGAATAAGATGAAGAATAAGAGAAAAATGATAAAATGGGGGAATGGGAGTAAAAAGTAGTCGAGAGGAAATACTCTAAAAATGGAAAGGCCTCTAAAAATGTATTTTCGTGTAGGTTCCAATGAAAGATGACGAGTTTTTTATTATTATCTTTTTTATTCTCCCTACACTTCCCCTTCTTCTCCCTATTCTTCTCCTTCTCCTTCTTCAGGACATGAAAGACAAGAGAAATAAGATGAAGCGACATTCTGTTGACACCAATTTACATTCGAAATGCTTTCTAGGGACAGACACAGTATAATATGGTTTTAGTGGTTTGCCAATTTTCTTCTTCTTCTTCTTCTTCTTCTTCTTCCTCTTCCTCTTCCTCTTCCTCTTCCTCTTCCTCTTCCTCTTCCTCTTCCTCTTCCTCTTCCTCTTCCTCTTCCTCTTCCTCTTCCTCTTCCTCTTCCTCTTCCTCTTCCTCTTCCTCTTCCTCTTCCTCTTCCTCTTCCTCTTCCTCTTCCTCTTCCTCTTCCTCTTCCTCTTCCTCTTCCTCTTCCTCTTCCTCTTCCTCTTCCTCTTCCTCTTCCTCTTCCTCTTCCTCTTCCTCTTCCTCTTCCTCTTCCTCTTCCTCTTCCTCTTCCTCTTCCTCTTCCTCTTCCTCTTCCTCTTCCTCTTCCTCTTCCTCTTCCTCTTCCTCTTCTTCTTCTTCTTCTTCTTCTTCTTCTTCTTCTTCTTCTTCTTCTTCTTCTTCTTCTTCTTCTTCTACTTCTACTTCTACTTCTACTTCTACTTCTACTTCTACTTCTACTTCTACTTCTACTTCTACTTCTACTTCTACTTCTACTTCTACTTCTTCTTCTTCTTCTCCTCCTTTTCTCTTCCGTCTTCTTCTTCTTCTTCTTCTTCTTCTTCTTCTTCTTCTTCTTCTTCTTCTTCTTCTTCTTCT
Source organism: Sogatella furcifera (assembly GCA_017141385.1). Classification (NCBI taxonomy): domain Eukaryota; kingdom Metazoa; phylum Arthropoda; class Insecta; order Hemiptera; family Delphacidae; genus Sogatella; species Sogatella furcifera. Next base: position 6,134,499 of record CM029559.1, on the reverse strand, counting down.
TCTTCTTCTTCTTCTTCTACTTCTTCTTCTTCTTCTTCTTCTTCTTCTTCTTCTTCTTCTTCTTCTTCTTCTTCTTCTTCTTCTTCCTCTTCTTCTTCTTCATCGTGTTCTCCTTCTCCTCCATCTTATTATTTTTCTTTTTTTTGTCTTTCGGTTTTTCCTCAACCTTACAACCTACTTTTAATCCAGATGGTGAAATTATTCTTCGCCAAAAACTTCTGCAAATAATTTTTCAAATAAAATGTTAGTGTGAGTTTATGTCGCCCCTATTTCTTCTTCATGAAAGATTAAAGAAAGTCGAAATGAGTTTTCCGGAAATAGATTGATCAATTCTACGTTACCAAAATTCAGCGGAGTCGACCAAAAACATACCTGTAAAAAAAAATCATATTAATTTAATAGGCAATCTTGATGTAGCCTATACTTTCAAACAGAAATATTTTGAAATAAAACGTACAATAGTATATTTCACATCTAGGGCCGAAAAAGTCAGATTTCCGGCTTGAGATCGGTTTCCAAGTCCGAAGCTGTAGGCCGAGGACTAAAAAAGATCGAGAGATGGAATAGTACATTTTTGGCCCATGGTGTGAACTTTTTTTCGGCACCCAACATCAATGCAAACTAGAAAAAAAAGTTAATCAATCCCAAGAACAGCTAGATGAGTAACCTTACTGTACTAGCTTTGCCAAAGCCAAATTTGGAGTAGGTGCTACCTGCCAGCTATTGAAACTTTGCATCAAAAGTTTATTGATTCAATCAATAAAGAATATTACGTTTTAACTTGACTATCAGTGTATTAGATTTTCTTAGACCAGAAACGTTTGAGCTAATGAAAGTTTCTGTACGATCATCCTGAATTGTACAATAGCAATTCAAACTTTGTCATTTTTGACCGTTTGAGTCATAGAAAGGGCAGAAAGACTTGTTGTAGTTGCATTATTACCCACTAGATGGCGGTAGCTAACCTGCTAGACGAAGTATCACAGAGTCTGACAACAATAATTTTATTCAAACATGAATTTCACGTTCATCATTATCCAAATGTTAATCAATACAAACATTTTCAATCCTATCCATTTTCAAGTTGAAGCATCAGTTATTGTAGCAGTTTTCCTTTATTGTTGAACTATTTATTCAACATTCAGTTCTCTTGACAATGGATCTTACCTATCACAGTGAGAGTTGAGAGACTACCTTTACATTGAAATACCAATAAGTCAACATTGACTCCTGAAACTGCTGATATTTAATGCCATCAAATTGGGATGCTACCTATTGATCGACTAACACTTACATCAACAACGGCCTTCAGTCTGCTGACATTCAAGGTTATTTTACCGCTCAGGGCCAAATTAACTATTTATGTATTAAGAGCATAATGCACAACTTCATTGCTTGCGCAAAACAGTTAGCACGCAACGCATAGCAGAGCGTGATAATTTTGCAAGGGTGATAAAGAAGCATTACGCGCGAATTACATACAATATTTTTCCTACAACTGCACGAACCTGTTAATCTACAGTTTTTTCAGTCCTCAAATACTGCGAACTATTAAATTACTCTTGTGTAATTACCAGTACAGGTACAATCAGCCATTGTCGACTTTTGTTAGGTTTTGTTATGACTCCACCTGACCTACTTTTGGCAAGCCATGATCAGCTGATTAGCAAGCATAAAGTAACTCTACTGCTCATTCGCAGTTGCTTAGCAAGCGTAAAGTAATTCTACTGCGCATGCGCAGATGGTTAGCAAGCGTAATGAAGATTCTCCTCAGAAATGGGCTTCTTTACAAGGAGAATTCAGCTTGTAAAATCTTGTTTTACGCGCAGTTGTAGAAAAAAGGCATTTTCACGGCGATTTGCTGGCGACGAGCGTTTTTGGCCTCTGTATGATGCATGTAAAACAGTTCATTTCATACCAGTGTGGCGAAAAAACGGTTTTGTACATGAGAAACATACACAAAATCCAACAATTGAGAATACCCAAGTTCAAGTCTTGTCAGGGGCACAATTCTATAACCACAGCCACATAGAAGGAAATACCACAGGACAATCATATAGATATAGTCTGTCAGAGCAAATAAGACCCTCTGGCAAAATAGGGAAATGACTTCAGCTTGGTCGATATTTGTTCATTAATTATGAACAATTTACCATGAGTATAATTGAACATGAATTATGAAATGTGGTCTTAATAGTAGATTATATTGTTACCTACAATTTGAGATCACATTGTTAATTTTTGAACCAATATTGATCGAGCTTGAGCTCTTCTTCTCCTTCTTCTTCTTCTCCTTCTTCTTCTCCTTCTTCTTCTTCTTCTTCTTCTTCTTCTTCTTCTTCTTCTTCTTCTTCTTCTTCTTCTTCTTCTTCTTCTTCTTCTTATTCTCCCTTTTCATCTCCTTATCTTTCTTCTCATTCTCCCTCACCAACTTCTTCTTCTCCTTCTTCTTTTCATTCTCCCTTTCCATCTTCTTCTTCTCCTTCTCCTTTTCATTCTCCCTCTCCATCTCCTTTCTCTTCTTCTCCTTCTTCTTCTCATACTCCCTCTCCATCTCCTTTTTCTTCTTCTTCTCCTTTTTTATCATCTCCTCTCCTTCTCCTTCCCTTCTTCTTTTTTTTCTTATTTTACTTCTTCATCATTTTCTTCTTGTGATCATCATCATCATCATCATCTTCTTCTTCTTTTTCTTTCTCTTGTTTTATTTCTTCTTCCTTTCTCCTTCTTTTTCTTCTTCTTCTTCTTCTTCTTCTTCTGCTTCTGTTTCTTTCTCTTGCTCTTCTACTTTTTCACAGGTGAGAAGAGCAATCCACACTTCTACACTGACCAGCTGTAACCCGAACCCAAAAGAAAGAATTTCAAAGCCTTTTTCCACCTCTCGGCTCCTTTCAAGCTTTGTTGTGGTCAGTTTCACGTTTAAAATTGCAGAATGTTCCTCCAAAAAAAAGCTTGAAAGCAACTTGCAAAAATACAGAATTGGAGGTGACGTTGAGAATATAGTATGTCCAAGCAGAGAAGACATTCTTGCAAGATAGGAAAATGACTCAATCAATCTAAATTGATTCAAAAACTATAAATATGATCTCAAATCATGGAGCAGAACACAATTTGAAACCAAATCGATTACTTTTGAACCAATACTGACCAAACTGGAGGCACTGGAGCTATTTTCCCATCTTGTCAAAATGTCTTCTTTGCTCGACCAGACTATATTTTTAACGTCACTCTCAACTCCATATTTTCAAGTTGCTTTCAATATTTTTCTATAGGAACGTTCTGGACATTATATTTGAAATAATAAATAATAAGAAATAATAATACGCTGTTATAGCTTTTGTCAGAGAGTACGACATATCCGTCTGTCCCTAGTACATGATGTAACCTACTAACAGCTGATGTAATCTACTAACAGCTGATGTAACCTACTAACAGCTGATGTAATCTACTAACAGCTGATGTAACCTACTAACAGCTGATGTAACCTACTAACAACTGATGTAACCTACTAACAGCTGATGTAACCTACTAACAGCTGATGTAACCTACTAACAGCTGATGTAACCTACTAACAGCTGATGTAACCTACTAACAGCTGATGTTACCCACTAACAGCTGATGTTGATCATCTATTGTCTCTTTTAATTTAAGAAACATCACCTGGGCATAGCTTAATAACAACTTGGATTGACAACATCAGCTGCTTGTGCACACAAAGAGCAGGTGAAACTACCCATTTTTTTCGTTGGTTATTCTGGAGAAGTACTGCAAAGAAGATTGGTTAAAATAAATAAATGACTAATAAGATGAAATTGAGGAGGAGGAGAAGGAGAGTTAGTAGAAAAAAAGATGAAGGAGAAGAAGAGGGAGAAGGAGAATAAGGAGGAGGAAAAGAAAAAGGAGGAAGGAGGATGTAAAGAAAAAGGAAAATAAGACGAGGAAGAGCAAGAAGAAGATGGAGGAAGAGGTGAAGAAACAGGAAAATAAGAAGAGGAAGATGAAGAGGAAGGAGAAGATGATAAAGATAAGAAGAAGAAGGAGAAGAAAAATAATAATAATAATAACAATAAGAAGAAGAAGAAAAAAAGAGGAAGAAGAAGAGAAAGAAGAAGAAATGGAAGGGAAAGAAAGAGAAAAATGAGAAGAGGAGGAAGAAGAAGAAGAAGAAGAAGAAGAAGAAGGAGAAGAAAAAGAAGAAATAAAATTGTCACATTGACAGAAAAAGTCACTTCCAATTTATTCAAAAGACCATTTTTGTCGGCGAGTGCTGAAAAATATCTTTCACTAAATGAGCCGAATTCAAAACGCGATGACTTTTCTAGTGGCAAAGCTAGTACCACTGATGGAATAAATGAGTGGCTCTTTAGAAAAGTGGAAGAATAAGGTAGAAGAGTAAGGGAATGCAAGGGAGAGAGAAGGAAAGAGAGAGAGAGAGAGAGAGAGAGAGGGAGATATAGTCTGACATCAGAGTGAAATGCTGAAGATCAAGTAGTCTCTCCAAGCAAAGAAGACAGTCATTCTGGCAAGATCGGAGAATGACTTCAACTCGGTCAATATTGGTTGGAAAACTATGAAATTGGTTTCAAATTATATAAAACATTCTGCTCTAGAATTTGAGAACAAATTACTATTTTGGAACCAATATTGACTAGGCTGGAGTCATTTTTCCATCTTGCCAGAAAGTATTCTTTGCTTGGACAGAGTATAGGTCGATAAATGTTTAAACGACATTCATTTAAACACTGAAGGGGGGGGGGTAAATTGAGAGAGTAAGAGAGAAAGAGAAGAAGAAGATGAAGAAAGTAGAGAGGAGAGAAACGTTCGAAGGATGTGTGAGAATGGGAGGGAGAGAGGAGGGCAAGAAAACCTAGAGCAGGAATAATCTCACTTTAATTTAATTTTTTTTGTTTCAATTTTTCTTGAGGCAAGAACTAAAGTGCAAGGAAGAACAAAATGGGAACTATTGTAGGAAAACCACTGATAGGGGGAAATCTACAAGATGAAAATCAGCAAAAAAAGAGTGGGGAACGAAAATAAGAAGTACTTAGAAGAAAAAAGAAAAGAAGGAGAAGAAAATGATAAGTAGAAGAGTCAGAGTAGGGATAAAGTGGAAACCAAAAACAGAATAAGATTAACTTTCTAGGTTACCCACTGGAAACTCTTTCAAAGGCACAAATATTCTGGAACAATCTTCTCTTCCTTCATCAACTTCTCTTTCAGTGTCATAATTGTCTTGTTTAGCTTCCCCGCCAAAAAAAAATCTTTTCCCGCCACTCGTCTCCCGCCAAAAATACCGATTTCCCGCCACTCATCTCCCGCCGTAACTGCTTTCACGCCAAAAATACTGTTTTCCCTCTTTGCTTGACATCATTAGGGTTTCCATCCTTGAAAATATCACACACGTTTATATTCAAGAATAGAATGGAGTAAAAGGTTCAAAGGAGGAAAAGGAGAAGGAATCGAGAAGGAGAATAAGAAAAATGAATAAGGAAAATGATAAACAGATGAAGAAGATGCAAAACAAGGAGGTTTGTCCACTGTTATGACTCTACAACTTCTTCTACATTATGTACATTCTTCTTCCACTTCTACATTAGGGCACTGGCGGCTAGTGCCCACGAAACAGGTGAAGTGCCCGTATCTTTTACTATACAACACTTCACCTGTTACGTGGGCACGAGCCGCCAGTGCTACATCATCAACGAGTCTTTCAAGGCCATAATTTTATCATTTAGGTTCTCCACCATTGGTTTTCACGCTGTGCTGGTTTTTCAAAAAAATGTTTTCCCGCCGTTCATCTCCCGCCAAAATTACTGTTTTCATCTTATTTTGTTCACATTATTAGGCCTTCTAAAGTTACCTTTCTACATCACATATGCCAGGATTTTGGAATAAGAAGTTACATAGATCAAACAAGAAAGAAAGGAGAAGAAGAAGAAGATAGAGCCAAATTGAAATACTTATAACACAGTATTATTTTTCTATCATGTATAAATTTCGAGGATTTTTTTTTTTTAATTCACATGTATCTATTATGGCTATTGAGAATTAGACGAGTGGTTCAACTCAACTCTTTTGAAAAGTTCAAATCTCTCGCCCTTACTGAAGAAAAAATATTTTTATCACACCTTTCCCGCCTAAAGTGGTTCTCACCTCCTCTCTTTCCCGCCAAAAAAAAATCCCTCCTCATTTTCCCTCCAAAAGGATTCCCTCCTCTTTCTTCCGTCAAAAATCATGTCACTCACTTTCCCGCCAGAAGTATTCCCTCCTCTTTCTCTCGCCAAAAGTCAACCACTTACTTTCCCGTCAAAAGTGACCCCACTTCCACCTTTCCCGCTAAAAGTGGTTGTCTACCCTCTTTCCCGCCAAAAATGACTCCTTTCCCACTTCTCCCGCCAAAATACTCTGTCACCTCTTTTTAAAATTCTGCCGCCATTCATTGTGCTGTATCGCTTCCGCTACCCTAACCTAACTTTTTCTACCTCTTTTTACATCACTCTTTTACTTCTTTCTCTTCTTCTTCTTCTTCTTCTTCTTCCCCTTCAACTTCAACTTCTTCTTCTTTTTCTTCTTCTCCTTCTTTTTCTTCTTCTTCTTCTTCTCTTTCTTCTTCTTTTTCATTTTCTTCTTCTTCTTCGTCTTTCCCTTCTTATTCTAGTCCTTCTCTTTCGTCTACCTCATCTTCTCCTTTTCCTCCTTCTCACCTCCTCCCTCCCCAACTACCGAAACAACCTTCCCTCTCACACCAAAAATGTTTTTGATGTCGTTCCCGCCACTTTTTCTAGGCGCCAACTCGTTTTCCCGCCATCACCCCTTTTCCCGCCATTTTGTCATTACGGCGCGTATTTTCAAGCAAAGGCCTCTTTTCAGAAAAACTGCTTGAATTGAAAAATGTTTTTAATTTCCCAGATTTTCATCCGTGTTGGGCTTCATTAGTAGGCTACCACTCTTTTCTTCTTCGCCTTCTTCTTCTGCAGTAGATTTTTTCTCTTCTTCTTCGTCAGCCATTTTTCTCGTCATCTTTTCCTTCCTTTCCACCATATTTCTGTAACTCTTTTTTCATACTCACTTGAGTAGTGAAAATTTTTTCTATCATCTGTGCAATTTAAAAGATTTGTACCAAAGGGGAAAGTATTCGCTTGTTTAATAATACATGCAAATACTACTTGGAAAAGATGCGAAAGGGCAAGAGAAAATATTGTGTAGTGGATTTCAATAACAATTATTCCAATTTTGAAGGAAAAAGTTCCCTATTATTATTCTTCTCCTGGAAGATCATGATCGGGACGGAGGAGAAAATCAAAATGGCGGATACGGATAAATCTAACCTATACTCTGTCCACGGAGTGTTCGGACCTAAGCTCCTCCCCCATTTTGACGTCGCAGGCGGCTTTAGCCAATGGCAAGTAAGGTCATCATGTAACTTTTTAGGTCACAGTCATGTTGTGAAAATCTGGGAAACGCAAGACTTTCACTTTTCAGAGAATCTATCGAAATTTATGTGTTTGCACTCTTTCAGTTGATTTACATAATTCAAACCTCCCATGGAAGATTTTTTGGCCGATATATTTTGTTCTTTGTTTCACCTTCGACAAAACAACATAGTTCTTTTAAAAGTATTGGTTTCATTGAATTCAAAGTACATACAGTAATGAGATTAATTTATTGATCAAAACAATTCCTACAATTTGAGACCAAATTTAAATTTTTTGAACCAATATTGACTCACCTGGAGAAATTTCTCCATCTTGCCAGAATAACTTCTTTGCTAGGACAGACTATACGGAGCTATATAGTCATGAAATGCCTATGAACACTTGATCAAGAGAGTTTGGGGTAGAGTCATTGTGTTTGTAGAGGAAGAGAGAGAGAGAGAGAGATATTAGATTTCTTTATTCATTCACATAGCAACAAAATATTTATCTCTTGCAAATATGCAAGAGATATTCCTAGCTCAACACTGCTAAGTTGACTCATATTTACGAGAAGACACCTCAAAACAATATATTTTAAATTGGATGGCGTGTCTTCTCACAACTATTCTCAAACAATGTTGAATGGACTTGTATCTGGATCTTCATCTTCCCATTCTTGATTCTTCTACTCATTATATTTCATCTTATAATCCTTATTCCTCTTTCATTCCTAATTCTCATTTTCTTAATTCTTCATCTTTCTTTATTTTTTCTCAATCTCATTCAAATTTCATGCCAATTCATAAACAGTACTTGGTGTATTCTTCTTCTTCTTCTTTTTTTTCTTCTTCTTCTTCTTCTTCTTCTTCTTCCTCTTCTTCTTGCCCCTCCTCCTCCTCTTCTTCTTCTTCTTCTTCTTCTTTCTGTTCCTCTTCTTCTTCTAACTCTCCTCTTTGTTCTTCACATTTACCTTCTTCTTGATTCGTATGATTTGTAAATTCTGCCTTATTCTTCTTCAACCACTCCTCTTCCACCTCCTCTTTTTCTTCTTCTTTTCTTCTCCTCCTTCTCCTTCACCTTCTTCTTCTTCTACTCCATCTAACTCTCTTCTTCCTCTTCTTCTTCTTCTTCTTCTTCTTCTTCTTCTTCTTCTTCTTCTTCTTCTTCTTCTTCTTCTTCTTCTCCTAGTTTTTTCATGTTCTCCTCCTACATACCCGCATTATTTTTTAATTTCCCAATTTAAATCCTACATCTGTCTCATTTTGCAATTTTAAATAGTTTAAAATTAGCCAACTTGGGCGAACCATAATGTAATTAGTGTAATTTTCATTTTAATTTTAATTAAAATTATTAATTATTATTAATCTACATGAATACAGTGATTGAATCCAAATCTCTCTCTCTCTTTCTCTCTCCGCCATTTTATGTAGATACAGCACAAATTTATATTACCGTTAGCTTATTGAATCCTACATCTGTCTCATTTTTCAAGTTTTCATAGTTTATAATTATCCAACTTATGCAAACCATAATGTAATTAGTGTAACTTTCATTTATTTTTATTCTTATGCAAAAATACAGAATTGGAGGTGACGTTGAGAATATAGTATGTCCAAGCAGAGAAGACATTCTTGCAAGATAGGAAAATGACTCAATCAATCTAAATTGATTCAAAAACTATAAATATGATCTTAAATCATGGAGCAGAACACAATTTGAAACCAAATCGATTACTTTTGAACCAATACTGACCGAACTGGAGGCACTGGAGCTATTTTCCCATCTTGTCAAAATGTCTTCTTTGCTCGACCAGACTATATTTTTAACGTCACTCTCAACTCCATATTTTCAAGTTGCTTTCAATATTTTTCTGGAGGAACGTTCTGGACATTATATTTGAAATAATAAATAATAAGAAATAATAATACACTGTTATAGCTGTTGTCAGAGAGTACAACGTATCCGTCTGTCCCTGGTACATGATGTAACCTACTAACAGCTGATGTAACCTACTAACAGCTGATGTAACCTACTAACAGCTGATGTAACCTACTAACAGCTGATGTTAATCATCTATTGTCTCTTTTAATTTAAGAAACATCACCTGGGCGTAGCTTAATAACAACTTGCATTGACAACATCAGCTGCTTGTGCACACAAAGAGCAAGTGAAACTACCCATTTTTTTTCGTTGGTTATTCTGGAGAAGTACTGCAAAGAAGATTGGTTAAAATAAATAAATGACTAATAAGATGAAATTGAGGAGGAGGAGAAGGAGAGTTAATAGAAAAAAAGATTCAGATTCAGATTCAATCACTTTATTCATGTAGATTACATAATACAGTAATTCAAATCCTATGCTGTGAGAATAATAAATGAAAATTACACTAATTACAATCGAGAGATTAGATTAGATTAGATTAGATTATTCACTTTATTCAAGTATGGTACAGTATTTACGATCTTAAATCCTAGATTCTAAAAATTAAACATAAATCTAATTACACGATTGGTTCAAATAAGAAATACATATGCAAGGAACTTACTAAATTACAGATATATAGGATCTAATATTCTTACTGTTATAATATGATTGTGGTGTATCTACATGAAATGGCAGAGTTTGGACAAAGATGTCCATTCTTGGAGAAGGATATGCAAGGATATCCCTCCCATTAACACTCAACCGTAAGATAGAGGAGAAGAAGAGGGAGAAGGAGAATAAGGAGGAGGAGAAGAAAAAGGAGGAAGGAGGATGTAAAGAAAAAGGAAAATAAGACGAGGAAGAGCAAGAAGAAGATGGAGGAGGAGGTGAAGAAAAAGGAAAATAAGAAGAGGAAGATGAAGAGGAAGGAGAAGATGATAAAGAAGAAGAAGAAGAAGGAGAAGAAAAAGAATAATATTAACAATAAGAAGAAGAAGAAGAAGAAGAAGAAGAAGAAGGAGAAGAAGAAGAAAAAAGAGGAAGAAGAAGAGAAAGAAGAAGAAATGGAAGGGAAAGAAAGAGAAAAATGAGAAGAGGAAGAAGAGGAAGAAGAAGAAGAAGAAGTAAAAGAAGAAGAGGAAGAAGAAGAAGAAGAAGAAGAAGAAGAAGAAGAAGAAGAAGAAGAAGAAGAAGATGAAGAAGAAGAAATAAAATTGTCACATTGACAGAAAAAGTCACTTCCAATTTATTCAAAAGACCATTTTTGTCGGCGAGTGCTGAAAAATATCTTTCACTAAATGAGCCGAATTCAAAACGCGATGACTTTTCTAGTGGCAAAGCTGGTACCACTGATGGAATAAATGAGTGGCTCTTTAGAAAAGTGGAAGAATAAGGTAGAAGAGTAAGGGAATGCAAGGGAGAGAGAAGGAAAGAGAGAGAGAGAGAGAGAGAGGGAGATATAGACTGACATCAGGGTGAAATGCTGAAGATCAAGTAGTCTCTACAAGCGAAGAAGACATTCTGGCAAGATCGGAGGATGACTTCAACTCGGTCAATATTGGTTGGAAAACTATAAAATTGGTTTCAAATTATATAAAACATTCTGCTCTGGAATTTGAGAACAAATTACTATTTTGGAACCAATATTGACTAGGCTGGAGTCATTTTCCCATCTTGCCAGAAAGTATTCTTTGCTTGGACAGAGTAAAGGTCGAAAAATGTTTAAACGACATTCATTTAACCACTGAAAGGGGGGGGGGAATTGAGAGAGTAAGAGAGAGAGAAGAAGGGAATGAAGAAAGTAGAGAGGAAAGAGAAGTTCGAAGGATGTGTGAGAATGGGAGGGAGAGAGGAGGGGAAGAAAACCTAGAGGAGGAATAATCTCACTTTAATTTAATTTTTTTGTTTCAATTTTTCTTGAGGCAAGAACTAAAGTGCAAGGAAGAACAAAATGGGAACTATTGTAGGAAAACCACTGATAGGGGGAAATCTACAAGATGAAAATCAACAAAAAAAGAGTGAGGAACGAAAATAAGAAGTACTTAGAAGAAAAAAGAGAAGAAGGAGAAGGAAATGATAAGTTGGAGAATCAGAGTAGGGATGAAGTGGAAACCCAAAAAAATAAGATTCATCATTCTAGGCTACCCACTGGAAACTCTTTCAAAGGCACAAGATTTTGGAACAATCTTCTCTTCCTTCATCAACTTCTCTTTCAGTGTCATAATTGTCTTGTTTAGCTTCCCCGCCAAAAAAAAATCTTTTCCCGCCACTCGTCTCCCGCCAAAAATACCGATTTCCCGCCACTCATCTCCCGCCGTAACTGCTTTCACGCCAAAAATACTGTTTTCCCTCTTTGCTTGACATCATTAGGGTTTCCATCCTTGAAAATATCACACACGTTTATATTCAAGAATAGAATGGAGTAAAAGGTTCAAAGGAGGAAAAGGAGAAGGAATCGAGAAGGAGAATAAGAAAAATGAATAAGGAAAATGATAAACAGATGAAGAAGATGCAAAACAAGGAGGTTTGTCCACTGTTATGACTCTACAACTTCTTCTACATTATGTACATTCTTCTTCCACTTCTACATTAGGGCACTGGCGGCTAGTGCCCACGAAACAGGTGAAGTGCCCGTATCTTTTACTATACAACACTTCACCTGTTACGTGGGCACGAGCCGCCAGTGCTACATCATCAACGAGTCTTTCAAGGCCATAATTTTATCATTTAGGTTCTCCACCATTGGTTTTCACGCTGTGCTGGTTTTTCAAAAAAATGTTTTCCCGCCGTTCATCTCCCGCCAAAATTACTGTTTTCATCTTATTTTGTTCACATTATTAGGCCTTCTAAAGTTACCTTTCTACATCACATATGCCAGGATTTTGGAATAAGAAGTTACATAGATCAAACAAGAAAGAAAGGAGAAGAAGAAGAAGATAGAGCCAAATTGAAATACTTATAACACAGTATTATTTTTCTATCATGTATAAATTTCGAGGATTTTTTTTTTAATTCACATGTATCTATTATGGCTATTGAGAATTAGACGAGTGGTTCAACTCAACTCTTTTGAAAAGTTCAAATCTCTCGCCCTTACTGAAGAAAAAATATTTTTATCACACCTTTCCCGCCTAAAGTGGTTCTCACCTCCTCTCTTTCCCGCCAAAAAAAATCACTCCTCATTTTCCCTCCAAAAGGATTCCCTCCTCTTTCTTCCGTCAAAAATCATGTCACTCACTTTCCCGCCAGAAGTATTCCCTCCTCTTTCTCTCGCCAAAAGTCAACCACTTACTTTCCCGTCAAAAGTGACCCCACTTCCACCTTTCCCGCTAAAAGTGGTTGTCTACCCTCTTTCCCGCCAAAAATGACTCCTTTCCCACTTCTCCCGCCAAAATACTCTGTCACCTCTTTTTAAAATTCTGCCGCCATTCATTGTGCTGTATCGCTTCCGCTACCCTAACCTAACTTTTTCTACCTCTTTTTACATCACTCTTTTACTTCTTTCTCTTCTTCTTCTTCTTCTTCTTCTTCTTCCCCTTCAACTTCAACTTCTTCTTCTTTTTCTTCTTCTCCTTCTTTTTCTTCTTCTTCTTCTTCTCTTTCTTCTTCTTTTTCATTTTCTTCTTCTTCTTCGTCTTTCCCTTCTTATTCTAGTCCTTCTCTTTCGTCTACCTCATCTTCTCCTTTTCCTCCTTCTCACCTCCTCCCTCCCCAACTACCGAAACAACCTTCCCTCTCACACCAAAAATGTTTTTGATGTCGTTCCCGCCACTTTTTCTAGGCGCCAACTCGTTTTCCCGCCATCACCCCTTTTCCCGCCATTTTGTCATTACGGCGCGTATTTTCAAGCAAAGGCCTCTTTTCAGAAAAACTGCTTGAATTGAAAAATGTTTTTAATTTCCCAGATTTTCATCCGTGTTGGGCTTCATTAGTAGGCTACCACTCTTTTCTTCTTCGCCTTCTTCTTCTGCAGTAGATTTTTTCTCTTCTTCTTCGTCAGCCATTTTTCTCGTCATCTTTTCCTTCCTTTCCACCATATTTCTGTAACTCTTTTTTCATACTCACTTGAGTAGTGAAAATTTTTTCTATCATCTGTGCAATTTAAAAGATTTGTACCAAAGGGGAAAGTATTCGCTTGTTTAATAATACATGCAAATACTACTTGGAAAAGATGCGAAAGGGCAAGAGAAAATATTGTGTAGTGGATTTCAATAACAATTATTCCAATTTTGAAGGAAAAAGTTCCCTATTATTATTCTTCTCCTGGAAGATCATGATCGGGACGGAGGAGAAAATCAAAATGGCGGATACGGATAAATCTAACCTATACTCTGTCCACGGAGTGTTCGGACCTAAGCTCCTCCCCCATTTTGACGTCGCAGGCGGCTTTAGCCAATGGCAAGTAAGGTCATCATGTAACTTTTTAGGTCACAGTCATGTTGTGAAAATCTGGGAAACGCAAGACTTTCACTTTTCAGAGAATCTATCGAAATTTATGTGTTTGCACTCTTTCAGTTGATTTACATAATTCAAACCTCCCATGGAAGATTTTTTGGCCGATATATTTTGTTCTTTGTTTCACCTTCGACAAAACAACATAGTTCTTTTAAAAGTATTGGTTTCATTGAATTCAAAGTACATACAGTAATGAGATTAATTTATTGATCAAAACAATTCCTACAATTTGAGACCAAATTTAAATTTTTTGAACCAATATTGACTCACCTGGAGAAATTTCTCCATCTTGCCAGAATAACTTCTTTGCTAGGACAGACTATACGGAGCTATATAGTCATGAAATGCCTATGAACACTTGATCAAGAGAGTTTGGGGTAGAGTCATTGTGTTTGTAGAGGAAGAGAGAGAGAGAGAGAGATATTAGATTTCTTTATTCATTCACATAGCAACAAAATATTTATGCTTAGTTTCTAGATTACAAGAGTTATTATTAAATCTAATTATTCTATTATTTTTACAAGTTACAAACTTATTTCGATATTTTTCACTACAATTTTTACAGGTTATTCTATAATTCTATAATCTATTTAACAAGAGAGGTTACATGATATGAATGTAAAAACATAGGAAAATTATCCAAACAATATGCTACTTGCTTGCAATTTTACTTGTTGTTCATCAAAATATCTGAATGGAAAGGCGAAGTTTGGACATAAAAATGTACATTCTTGGGAGAGGGGGTGAAGAGAGAGAGAAAAAGAGAGAGTAATTAATATTTCCAATAAATGGGATATGGAGTGAGAGATGTGTTTTCAAGAAGAAGAAGAATTGTTGTAGACGGCAGGAAGAAGAAGAAGAAGACAGAGAAAAAAAGGAATAAAAAAGTGAGGAAAAGGGGATATGGGTAAAGAAAATGTGGAAAATATCCACAATCGGGAAAATTCAGCACGATGAAAAAAAAGCAAAGTACTTATTTCTTTCTTCTTCTGTACTAATCGCCAATTTATGAATTCTGTCGAATGATTGGATAGAAGAAGAAAAACGAGAAGAAGCAGGAAGAGAAACCAGGATGTAGAAGAGGAGAAGGGGGAGGAGGAGGAAGAGGAGGAAGAGGAGGAGGAGGAGGAGGAGGAGGAGGAGGAGGAGGAGGAGGAGGAGGAGGAATCAAAACATGAGTAGGGTCTTTAGTCTTTCAAACTCCGGCTCATTAGTTCAACAGAAACAATATCAAAAGGACTCTTCAAACCTTCTCAATCGCAATCGTTTTCATTCCCTCTCTTTTTCTCCTTCCTCTTCTCTTCCTCCTTCTACTGCTTATCCTCCTCTTTCTACTTCTTCTCCTCCTCCTTCTCCTTCTTCTCCTCCTTCTTCTTCTTCTTCTTCTTCTTCTTCTTCTTCTTCTTCTTCTTCTTCTTCTTCTTCTTTCTTCTTCTTCTCCTTTTTCTCCTCCTTCTTTCTTCTTTCTTCTTCTTCTTCTTCTCTCCTTTCTTCTTCTTCCTTCTTCTTCTTCTTCTTCTTCTTCTTCTTCCTTCTCCTTCTTCTTCACTTCTTCTTCTTCTTCTTCTTCTTCTTCTTCTTCTTCTTCTTCTTCTTCTTCTTCTTCTTCTTCTTCTTCTTCTTCTTCTTCTTCTTCTTCTTCTTCTTCTTATTCTTCTTGTTCTTCTTCTTCTTCCTCTTCTCCTCCTCCCTCCACTTCTTCTTCTTCTTCTTCTTCTTCTTCTTCTTCTTCTTCTTCTTCTTCTTCTTCTTCTTCTTCTTCTTCTTCTTCTTCTTCTTCTTCTTCTTCTTCTTCTTCTTCTTCTTCTTCTTCTTCCTTTTCTTCTTCTTCTTCTTCTTCTTCTTCTTCTTCTTCTTCCCCTTCCTCTTACTCTTCTTCCTCTTCCTCCTCCTCCTCCTCCTCCACCCCCTCTTCTTCTTCTTCCTGCAATTATAATTCCTCTTCTTCAATAAATCAATCAATCAATCAATCAATCTTCTCCTCCTTCTTCTTCTTCTTCTCCTCTGATTTGATTGTCTTCCTCCAAACCTAATCTTTTTCTATTTCTTTTCAAAGTATTGAAATCCTAATTTCCCTCACATTTCTTTTTCTCCTTTCCTCCATGTTCTCAAATTTGCTTATTTTCTTCTTCACCCACCTATTCATCTACTCATCATTATCATCCGTTTTTGAATTCTCCTCCTAGTCCGCGATTCTCCTTCTTTCCTTCTTTTTACTAATCTTCCACATGTTCTTATCTCTATCATCCATTTCCGATTTCTCTCCTCATCTTTCATCCTCCCTATCTTCCAATTCTCTTCTTTCTACTTGGATTGTTCTCCCTTTTAGTCTCCTAATTCTTGTACCCTACTCTTCTCTCCAACATCCTCCTTCTTCTAATAGCTTCCAAAGAGCTCTCCAATCAGTCACTAAATAATCTCTCTCAATGATATCTCAAACCATTTGCCAATCATCATACTTATTTCAGTTTGAACCCTAGATATTTAAACTTAAACTCGCTCTCTCTCTCTAATTCTTTCTCAATGTCTCTCTCTCTTTCTCTCTCTCTCAATCACACTCTCTTTCTCTCTATCTCAATCCCTCACTCTCTCTTTCTCTCTATCTCAATCCCTCACTCTCTCTTTCTCTCTATCTCAATCCCTCACTCTCTCTTTCTCTCTATCTCAATCCCTCTCTCTCTCTTCCTCTCTCATTCTTTCTCAATCTCTCTCTCACTCTTACTCTCTCTCTTTCTCTCATTATTTCTCAATCTCACTCACTCTCTCTCTTTCTCGCATTGTTTCTCAATCACTCTCTCTCTTTCTTTCTCAATCTCTCTCCCTCTCTATCCTTATTATCCTTTCCTAAGAATGGACATATATATGTCTAAACTTCGCCTTTTCACTTAGATAACTTCCACTCCTTATTCATTTTGAAGATCTTCGAACTAAATTTTGTATAAATTTTTCATTCATTACGTCACCGTTTTTTCGTATTTTTACTAGAAGTTTCTATTTTGTGAAATTTATAAGATAATTTAGTTTTACTCATTCATATTACAATGTAGAATCTAAGCCAAATTTTGATATCTATTTGAATAAAGTAATCTAATCTAATCTAACCTCTCTCTTACTCTTTCGCTAAATCTCTCTCTCTCTCTATTTCTCTCTCTCTTTCTCTCTCTCTTCCTCTCTCATTCTTTCTCAATCACTCTCTCTCTCTCCTTCTCTCTCTCAATCACTCTCGCTCTCTTTTACTCTCTCTTTCTATTATTATTTCTCAATCATATTCTCTCTCTCTTCCTCTCATTCTTTCTCAATCACTCTCTCTTTCTCTCTCTCTCTCTTATTCTTTCTCAATCTCTCTCTCTCTTTCTCTTCCACTCTCTCTTATTCTTTCTCAACCTCTTTCTCTCTCACTCTCTCTCTTTCTCTTATTCTTTCTCGATCTCTCTCTCATTATTTCTCTCTCTAT
Source organism: Sogatella furcifera (assembly GCA_017141385.1). NCBI lineage: Eukaryota > Metazoa > Arthropoda > Insecta > Hemiptera > Delphacidae > Sogatella > Sogatella furcifera. The sequence goes on along the minus strand of CM029559.1, from coordinate 6,117,255 downwards.
CTTCCTCAATCTCTCTCTCATTCTTTCTCTCTCTCTCTAACTCTTCCTCTCATTCATGTACCTTCATGTTCATCTTACTTTCAATTTAATTTTTCATTTCTATATCTATTCCAGTTGAAGTTTCAATATTACCACATGACTCTTCTTTCTTTTACTCTCTCGTGCAGAAGAGATTTGAAATTTATTGAGCACAACATTTCTACACCTAATCTAGACCTGTTTACCTAATTTCAACATTTTCTGCCAATTTGATCTAGAAAAATCTAAGAAAAACTCCGAATATTCCAAAAATAGTAAAACGCTAATATTAAGCTTAACCTTGGGGAGTATATCGGATATAGTTTGAAACTTGATTCAATATCTTCCAAATTAATTCATCTATAATCTCCCTGAATCATTCAATTTACAGTTAGGATTGGTCGTATCAAGGCGGATGATATGCAACCCGCAACACATCTACAATTTTGAAAACCTGATTACTGGCGTAATCTTGAACGGATTGCAAAAATATTTCAACCCAACATTTCTAGACCTTATCTCAACCTGCCAACCAAATATCAACATTTTCTACCGATTGGTTCTCGGAAAAATGAGGAAAACGCCAAAAACTCTAGAAAAACTTAAATATTTGGCGTATCCTTGAAAAGTCTTTAAAATCCATTCTTAGCGCGCGTCTTAACGTCCAACTGGACATGCCTGCCAAATTTGAATGCATTCGGTTCAGTGAATTTTTAGTACTGGTGATGAATGAATGAATGAATCAGTGCCATTTCGCTTTCATATATAGGGATTGAGTCCAATATAGTATTTAACACTTCACGACTAGATATTATCCTATGGGGTTGTCTGTCCAAGGAGAGAAGACCCTCTGGCAAGATGAGAAAGTTACTCCAGCTCGGTCAATATTGGTTTGAAAATATTGTTGATTTGGTCTCATTCGTAGGAAAAGTTCTGATCTACAATTTGAGACCAAATCCATATTTTTAAATCAATATTGACGGAGCTGGAGTCATTTTCTTATCTTGCCAGAGGGTCTTCTTAGCTTGGACAGTCAATATCAGTGTATGGTCTGAGACATTGTAATCAATAGCTGGGAATTTGTACATCTGAAACCATTTGAGCGTTAAGTACATACTTATTACTTCTTAGTGGTAAATTAGTACTGTAATCTCTTACCATGTCTCTACAAACACTATGACTGTCTGTCTCTCAATCTCTCTATCTCTCTCTCACTCTCTCTCTCTCTCTCCTTCACTTTCTCCTCATACTTTTAATTGTAAATTTAACTTCCATTTTAGGTACACTACCATCACACATTCACCAACCAAAGCGTTATTATAATATCAACGAAACTCTTGTCATTCATCGCACATTTTCATTCACTGCCATATATACTCAGTATATCATTCACTCTCACTCTTTTTCTCTCTCTTCCTCTCCCTCCCACTCTCTTCCTCTCTCTCTATCACTCTTTCTCCCTCTCTCATCCTCTCTCTCTCTTTTTCTCTATCTCCCTCTCTCTTTCTCTATCTCTCACACACACTCTCTCTCTTTCTCTCTCTCTCTCTCATTCTCTCTCTCTTTATCTCTATCTCCCCCTCACTCTCTCTTCTCTCTTTCTCTCTCTCTCTTCCTCACTCTCTCTTTCTCTCTCTCTCTTCCTCACTCTCATCCTCTCATCCTCTCTCTCTCTCTCTCTCTCTCTCTCTCATGGTTGAGTGATAAATGGAGATATGTCATGGTTGAGTGTTAATGGGAGGTATGTTCTTGAGCATTCCTCTCCAAGAATGGACACTTATATGTCCAAACTCCGCCTTTCTATGTAATTGCAGCATCAGTTACAGTACCGTTAACATAATTATTAAATCCTACATTTCAATCATTCTCGTAAGTTCTCATATAGTCTTCAATAGTCCATACTTAGTTATGAAAACGAGCGATGTAATTAGTATCATTTTTAATTTACATAATATAGGATTTGTAGCCGATGTATTTTTGTAATTTACATAAATAAAGTGAATGCATCTGAATCTGAATCTATCTCTCTCTTCCTCTCTCTCTCTATCTCTCTTTCTCCCTCTCACTTCCTCTCTCTCTTTTTCTCTATATCCCTCTCTCTCTCTCTCTCATTCATTCTCTCTCTTTTCCTCTCTCTCTCTCTATCTTCTCTCTCTCTTTCTATCTCTCTCTTCCTCTCTCTCTTTCTCCTCACTCTCTCTCTCTCTCTCTCTCTCACTCTCTAACCCGTCTCACGCTAACTCTCTCTTCTAATGATCTAAACATCTAATTGCAATCTAGAATCTAAGCGTGAATGTTTTGTTAGTCTTATATGAATAAAGAAATCTAATCTAATCTATTCTCTCTCTCTCTCTCTCTCTCTTTCTCTCTCTTCCTCAATTTATCTCTCTTCCTTTTTGAATCTCTTTTTCTCTTTTTTATCTCTCTCTCTCTTTCCCCCCTATTCTTCTCCATCCAACCTAGAAAGGAGAAAGAGTAATAATAGAATAATATCGCATTAAGAGACAAAATGTTTACCTTCTGAATAATATCGTGTACTCTGAATTTCCAAATTTGAACACTGCTAGAGCTTGTCCAAGCAAAGTTGACATTCTGGCAAGATGGGAAAATGACTCCAGCTCAATCAATATTGGTTCGAAAATGATAAATTTAGTCTTCACTTGTAGTTGAAAATGTTTCCTACAATTTGAGACCAAATTGATAACTTTTGAACCAATATTGACCGAGCTGGAGTCATTTCCCCATCTTGCCAGAGGGTCTTCTATGCTTGAACAGACTGTACTGCTGTAATGCAAATATGCAAGAGATATTCCTAGCTCAACGCTGCTAAGTTGACTCATATTTACGAGAAGACACCTCAAAACAATATGTTTTAAATTGGATGGCGGGTCTTCCCCAGAACTACTCTCAAACAATGTTGAATGGACTTGTGTCTGGATCTTCATTCTCTCATTCTTGATTCTTCTACTTATTATATTTAATAATATCCTAATAATTCTTATTCCTCTTTCATTCCTTATTCTCATTCCTAATTCTTCATCTTTCTTTATTTTTTCTTCATCTCATTCAAATTTCATGTCAATTTATACACAGTACTTGGTTGATTCCTCTTCTTCTACTTCTTCTTCATCATCATCATCATCATCATCATCATCATCATCTTCTTCTTCTTCTTCTTCTTCTTCTTCTTCTTCTTCTTCTTCTTCTTTTTCTTCTTCTCCTCCTCCTTCTTCTTCTTCTTCTTCTTCTTCTTCTTCTTCTTCTCCTTCTTCTCCTCCTAGTTTTTTCATGTTCTCCTTCTTCATACCCGCATTGTTTTTTAATTTCCTAATTTAAATCCTACATCTGTCTCGTTTTGCAATTTTACATAGTTTAAAATTAGCCAACTTAGGCGAACCATAATGTAATTAGTGTAATTTTCATTTATTTTTATTTTCATAGCATAGGATTCGAATTATTGTATTTAGTAATCTACATGAATAAAGTGATTGAATCCGAATCTGAATCTCTCTTTCTCTCTCTCTCTCTCTCTCTCTCTCTCTCTCTCTCTCTCTCTACAGGCCAAGTGTTAATGGAAAGGATATACTTATACTTTCCCAAGAAAGGACATTTTTATGTCCAAACTTCGCCTTTTCATTTAGATATTTCAATGCACAACAAGTAAGATTGCAAGCAAGTAGCATATTGTTTGGATAATAATTGTTCTATGATTTTTGCATTCACATGTAACCTCTCTCATTGAATAGGTTATAGAATAACCTGTAAAAATTGTAGTGTAAATTATCGAAATTAGTGTGTAACTTGTAAAAGTAATAGAATTATTGGATTTGATAATAACTCTTGTAATCCAGAAACTGAGCATAAATATTCTGTTGCTATCTAAATGAATAAAAAAAATCTAATCTAATCTAATCTCTCTCTCTCTCTCTTACTCCATCTCTCGCTCTAATGCCTGTTATGACCTCTTTTCTCTCCTCCGATTCTCTGATTCAACATTGGCTAAAAGCATGAATAGAACCCAAAATGGAAACAAAACTCCGTTTGTTGCTATTTCGGATTATTTTCTGTTTGATTTCAAAAGCGTCCATCTGACACGATATAGTCTGTTCAAACAATGAAGACATTCTGGCAAGATGGGAAAATGACTCCAGCTCGCTCAATATTAGTTCAAAAATTATTAATTTGCCCTCAAATAGTAGAGAACATTCTGACCTACAATTTGAGACCAAATTTATAATTTTTGAACCAATATTGTTCGAGCTGCAGTCATTTTCCCATCTTGCCAGAAGGTCTTCTCTGCTTGGACAGACTACAACAGATTAGTATAGTCTGGTTAAGCAAAGAAGACATTCTGGCAAGATGGGATAATGACTCCAGCTCGGTCAATATTGGTTCAAAAATTATTGATTTGGTCTCAAATTGTAGATCAGAATGTTTTCTGCAATTGAATCCAAATCAATAATTTTTGAACCAATATTGACCGAGCTGGAGTCATTTTCCCATCTTGCCAGAGGCTCTTCTTTGCTTGGTCAGACTATACCCAGTGTTAGTAAGTGCTGAATGATTTGTCATTGTTTGTTTGGGTTTTTGGTAAAGATTTCCATAATTCTAAGCTGAGATCAGCGGAATTGGTGAGTGAATCAGCTGTATAAGAGTGGTGAATCAAAAAAAGATTCCAAATTATTTCCAAAAAACTTCGCTCCGGCAGCTGGCGGTCGGAAAGAGTGCATTTCAAATGCAATTCTATGATGGCTCAAATCATATGATTTATAATGAGCTATTCAGGGTATCAATTCAAAGGTGCCGTTTTCGAAAAACACAATTTTCGGCATATTATTGCCATTTTTGATTGGATTTTTTCCGTTGATGGCTCAAATTGTAGGGCATAATAAGGGTATTAGACACACCAATTTTCAAAACGATCAAGTTATTGGACGATTTGTAGTGATTTTTTAAAAATTTCATCCCCTAATTTCACCCCCTTCCTTTGGACCAATTTCCCTGGTTAACGAACTTGACCGAGATATAACACTAATGATTTTTGTGCAAAATTTGGTCGCTCTCCGACAAGCCCTTCGGGAGTTATCGTGTTAACAAGAATCTGTACATATATAAATATAGAGATATATGAATTTGAACGGACAACATCCGTTGATATTGGCTGTAACCTTGGGAGCTATATCAGATATAGTTTGAAACTTGATTCAATATCTTCCAAATTAGTTCATCTATAATCTCGCTGAACCATTGAATTTACAGTAAGGATTGGTCGTATCAAGGCGGAAGATATGCAACCCGCAATACATTTACAATTTTAAAAACCTGATTACTGGCGTAATCTCGAACGGAATTCAAAAATATTTTAACATAAAATTTCTAGATCTCATTTGAACCTGCCCACCAAATATCAACATTTTCTACCGATTGGTTCTCGAAAAAATGAGGAAACCGCCGGAAAACTCTAGAAAAACTTAAATATTTGGGGTATCCTTGAAAAGTTCCTAAAATCCGTTCTTAGCGCACGTCTTTACGTCCAACTGAACATGCCTGCCAAATTTGAACGCATTCGGTTCAGTGGATTTTTAGTTCTGGTGATGAATGAATCAGTCAGTCAGTGCCATTTCGCTGATATAGATATAGATAACAAATCTAATTGACAACATCAGCTGTTGTGGTTCACAATGAGCAGACGAAACCGCCTAACTTTGGCGTCAGCTAAAGTAAGTATTGGTTGAAAACTTGATCCTGTTAGTATCCACAAACATTTTCAAAGCATCAAAAATGAAATCACCAATTCAAAATCATCAATTTCTGATTGTTTTGCATCAGTTTGTAATTGAAATTCAAAGAGAAAAGTTCATACAGTTGATGGAACAGTTCATGGCCTAGAGCTAAATCAATTATAAAGTTTTAGGTTGAGCTGTAACACAGAATGATTGGTTTTTAATCAGGCGTTTCTCAATGCTACAAATTTATTGATGTTTCCATTATAAAGTAGGAATCGAAGCATGATTTTCAAATTATTATACAGGGTTTATCAAAAGGAAGGAGCCTGAAAAGGCTTAAGGGAAAAGTATCAGTAGTGGCCACTGTTTCAGTAGTGGCCACTTGAATGGTTTTTACTTTAAAATACAGATTTGATGCCTTCAAATGGGTTCTAAACCTGCTAGAGACTTAGCTCATACTATTCAGCAGCCAAATAGTGTTCAAGTAGTGTTCTAAATGGCTCCAAAAGTGTTCCAAAAATGGTTCCAAATAGTGTTCTGATGGCTCGTAGAGTATCATCAGAGATTTTTGAGGGAAATTTATTGTCGCCATCTTACTCGAATATGTGGTTTCAGTAAGAAGTTCAGTTTTCTCTTATTGACGTTTCAATAAGAAGGCATGCATGCAAATTGTTGTATTATGACTAGAAAGTCTATAATTTCGCTATTTCTGGTGTTATAATCATTCCCTAGAATGTCTAAATGTTCTTCAGAAGGTTTCTAGTCAAATACAGCTAATATTTTGGCGTAAAAGCTGAGGTTGAAAAAATATGCAACCGAAGTTTTCGGCTTGAAAATTTTATGTGTAAATTGATATTTTAAAATCTTTCTATATATTTTTCGGTGTTATTCTGATATTTAAATGTACATTCAAAATTACAAATCATAGTTTTTAATTATGAATTAAAATATGTTTAAATTATGTTTTCAAATAAACTTTTCAAAATAACTATAACTCAAGTCTCCCTTTGTGGAAAATGAGGTTATCTGGCCAAGTGGAAAAACCCTTGGGTCTCCCCACTATTAAAAACCATACGCTAAATGAATAAATAAAATAGTTTTTAATTTTTCAGTGTAAAAATTTATGAATAGTGATAGTGATCAAAAAACAAGTGAATATAACCTATATTTTTTAAACTTTTTCATCTAAATTTGGGAAAAAAACGTTTTGGGCTGAATTGTCTCTGGCCACTACTAGAGCAAGAAACGGTGGATATCAGGAGAATCAGTACCTGGCCACTACTGAATCATAGTGGCCACTTTAGAATCAAAATCGAGTTCCACGAATAGTTTAATAATTATTTTTTGAATTGAGATGTCAGGAATTTTAAGTAACGAGTCAATCAAGAAGGATCTGGGCTACATGTTCATTGAGTTTAGGATGAGATACATGGCCACTACTGGTGCTTTTTAACCTTATTTCTTCTAACAATTATAGGGAAGCTTATGCACAGCCGCAAATTGAGTGGAGCGAGCTTTCTTCTTGTCAAAACAGAGGAATAGCACTGGCGGCTCGTGCTCACGAAACAGGTGAAGTGCCCATATCTTTTACTGTACAGCACTTCACCTGTTTCGTGGGCACGAGCCGCCAGTGGTAGGGAACCATTGAAGTATAATCTGTCCAAGCAAAGAAGACTCTCTGGCGAGATGTGAAAATGACACCATCTCGGTCAATATTAGTTCGAAAAATATTGATTTGTTCTCAAATTGTAGATCCGAATGTTTCCTACAAGGCAAGATGGGAAATTAACTCCATCTCGGTCAATATTGGTTCGAAAAATATTAATTTTGTCCCAAATTGTAGATCAGCATGTTTCCTACAAGGCAAGATGAGAAATTTACTCCATCTCGGTCAATATTGGTTCGAAAAATATTGATTTGTTCTCAAATTGTAGATCAGCATGTTTCCTACAAGGCAAGATGAGAAAATGACTCCATCTCGGTCAATATTGGTTCGAAAAATATTGATTTGGGTCTCAAATTGTAGATCACAGTGTTTCCTACAAGGCAAGATGAGTAAAAGACTCCATGTCGGTCAATATTGGTTCGAAATATATTGATTTGGGTCTCAAATTGTAGATCACAGTGTTTCCCACAAGGCAAGATGAGTAAATGACTCCATCTCGGTCAATATTGGTTCGGAAAATATTGATTTGGGTCTCAAATTGTAGATCACAGTGTTTCCTACAAGGCAAGATGATAAATTAACTCCATCTCGGTCAATATTGGTTCGAAAAATATTGGTTTCTTCTCAAATTGTAGATCAGTATGTTTCCTACGATTGAGATCAAATCAATAGTTTTCTAGTCAATGATGATTGAGCTGGTGTCATTTTTTCATTTTGCCAGAGGGTCTTCTTTGCTTGGACAGACTGTATTATTGTAACTGATTGTCTTCTCAGATTGCGTGAATTAGATACATTTTAGATATAGAATTACAACTTTATGAATAAACTAATTCTTGAGAACATAGAACAATTGGATAGCGTTGGTCAGAGCCTGGAGGGTGGAGGGTAGTTGGTAAATCTATAGAACATACACACCATCCACAGTAATACATCGTATCAATGATATGACGTCATTCTGTTTTTTGAGGTTATGTTGTCCATATATAAGAATTTCAAGATGGCGGCTGAACACATACCATTCATACGATGTATTACTGTGGATGGTGTGTATGTTCTATAGATTTACAAACTACCCTCCACCCGCCAGGCTCTACCAACCGGCAGTGCGACCTCAGCCTAACAGCCATTATACGTAGAACTTGGGATTATTCCTGAAGGAATATTGAGAACAATTGAAAATCACCTCGAATAATATTTACTCAATAATACTGAATAATATTTACCTTGTATGAAGTAGAATATGAAGAAATGAAAAGATAGGATCCTTCCTTACCTGTAACAAGCATACAAATAAAGAATATTAAACTAACTCATATCATATCAATTAATCTATCTCTATATATAAAAACGAAATGGCACTGACTGATTCATTCATCACCAGAACTAAAAATCCACTGAACCGAATGCGTTCAAATTTGGCAGGCATGTTCAGTTGGACGTTTAGACGCGCGATAAGAAAGGATTTTAAGAAATTTTCAAGGATACACCAAATATTTTAGTTTTTATAGGGTTTTTCGGCGTTTTCCTCAATTTTTCGATAACCAATCGGTAGAAAATGTTGATATTCGGTGGGCAGGTTCAAAAAAGCTCTATAAATTTTGTGTTAAAATATTTTTGCAATCCGTTCATGATTACGCCAGTAAGTTTTCAAAATTATAGATGTGTTGCGGGTTGCATATCTTTCGACCAATCCTAACTGTAAATTCAATGGTTCAGCGAGATTATCGATGAATTAATTTGGAAGATATTGAATCAAGTTTCAAACTATGTCCGATATACTTCCCAAGGTTACGCTAAATATTAGCGTTTTACAATTTTTTTGAATTTTCGGAGTTAGATTTAGATTTAGACTTAGATTTTTTCAGAAAAGCCTGTTTGACTCACTTACACTGCCGATACTTACGGGGGTCCAGGGGGCGGGGCCCCCTGGCTAGGCGGAGTAGGCGAGCGAAGCGAGCCTGCCGGCTAGTAAATTATAATTCAAAAACAAACAACAAGCAGCAATACAATTAAAATAACAAGTAATTGAGTACTGTAAAGCTTAAGCCAGAAAAGGTGGTTCCATCTGTCTCTTGTACGTGATGTAACCTACTAACAGCTGATGTAAGTATCTATTGTCTCTTTTGATTTCAAATCATCATCTGGGTATCACTAAATGACAACTCTAGTTGACAACATCAGCTGTTGAAGCGCACAAGGAGCAGTCAAACCCGCCCAACTTACTGGCGTCGACCATACTATTGAAAGAACAGTTTTAAATTCATGAGTTAAAATAACAAGAACATTTTAACCGCAGTCAAAATTTAACTGCCTCGATAATCGATCGTTAAAATTAAATTGAAAATGTAAATTCTCTCCAAGATTGGATTGCTTAGCTGTAGGGAGTCCCCTGGGTAATTCACTAATAGATATTGAAATCACTTTGTAGGACCTGAGTAGTCTGTCCAAGCAAAGAAGACATTCTGGCAAGATGGGGAATTACTCCAGATCGGTCGATATTGGTTTAAAACTCATGAATTTGGTCTCAAATTGTGGGAAACATTCTGATCTACAATTTGAGACAAATTTATCACTTTTTGAACTGATATTGAGAAAGCTGGAGTCATTTTCCCATCTTGCCAGAATGTCTTCTTTGCTTGGACAGACTATAGGTATATTAATAATACTAATGTATTGGGATTGGAGAGCGATTGTTGGGAATCGACTTTGATCTGTGCAGAAGAATATCAAAAGTTTGGAAAGACCAATAGTTCGAAATAATCACTAGTTTAAAATAAATTATTTTTTCTACAACTGTGCGTAAAACAAGATTTTACAAGCTGAATTCTCCTTGTAAAGTAGCCCATTTCTGAGCAAAATCTTTATTACGCTCGCTAACCATCTACGCATGCGCAGTAAATTTACTTTACGCTTACTAAGCAACTGCGCATAAGCAGTAGAGTTACTTTACGCTTGCTAATCAGCTGATCATGGCTCGCCAAAAGTAGGTCAGGTGGAGTCATAACATAACCAAACAAAAGTTGACAATATCTGATTGTACCTGTACCGGTAATTACACAAGAGTAATTTAATAGTTTGCAGTATTTGAGGACTGAAAAAACTGTAGATTAACAGGTTCGTGGAGTTGTAGAAAAAATATTGTATGTAATTCGCGCGTAATGCTTCTTTATTGCTCTTGCAAAATTATCACGCTCCGCTGCGCGTCGCGTGATAACTGTTTTGCGCGAGCGATAAAGTCGCGCATTACGCTCTTAATACATAAATAGATATTAATTTACATGAGAAAAACAAACAGAACCGAATCAAGAAGGAGATATGGTTGAGGAAAAGTGAACAAAAAACAAAGGAGGGACAATTAAAGGGAGAGAACGAGAACAATATGAGGGAAAGAAAGTAAAAGGAGAAGAAGGAGAGGAAGAACAAGGAGAAAAAGAAGAAGAAGAAGAAGAAGAAGAAGAAGAAATGAGGAGAAGAAGGAGAAGAAGAAGACAAAGAGAAGGAATAAGATGATTATTTGAGATGATAACAAGAACAACAATAGAAAGAAAAATAAGAACAGGGGGAGGCAGAAACAAGAATAAGAAAACGAACACAAACGAGATAAGGTCAGAAAGAGGAAGGAAAATTGAAAAAAGATAAAAGAGAAGGAATATGACAAGAAGAGACAAAAGGGTCAATACGATCAAAGACAGAACTGCAACAAAAAAATCACAAAGAACAGAGGAAAGACAATGAAATAACGAAGATAACGAGAACAGAGAGTAAAAGAGAAAAAAAAATGAGATGAATAGAAAGGAGGAGAAGGGAAAAAAGAAGGTGAAGAGAAAAAGAAGAAGTAGCTGGAGGTGAAGATGAAGAAGATGATGAGAAGAAGAAAAAAGAAGATAAAGAAGAAGCAGTAGTAGAAGAAAGAAAAGAGAAAGAAGACAAAGAAAATGAAGTGAAGAAAGAAAGGAGAATAGGAAGAAAAGTAATATCATAAAGAAATAGCCTAACTAAAAACAGTACACCAGTTGTGTACTCTCACTCCAAAGAATTGAAAATCTGAAAAGTGTAAGACAAGATCAAGAAGAATAAGAGCAGGAAAAAAGAAGAGAAGGAAAAGAAAAGAAGAAGAATAAGAAAAAAGTAACAAGAATGATGAATATTAACGAAAATTGAAGAAAAGTAACAAATGCAATGAATTAACAAATATCAAAGTCTGGATAGCAAAGAGAACGTTAACAAGACTAACACGAGGAGAGAAAAGAGAGAGAGAGGAATGAAGAAGAAAAAGAAGAAGAAGAGAAAGAGAAAGGAGAAGAAGAAAAAGAGGAAGAAAAGAGAATACAAGAACAACTATAAAATGAGTTCTAGCAATCACTCTGAGTAGCATTTCTACCTTAATAACTCTCCAGCAATAGACAACATTTATGCACCTTGAACCTACTCCCCGAGTTTATACGACTTTAAGCAAACTCCACTTGAACTGGCGCTTAGAGACTACCTCTTATTAATCTTCAACTCTGTAAGGACAGTCTGCTAGCATTCTTCGACAGCTTATTAATCCAGCTGTTGTCGCTCTCAACTCAGGAAGCTCTAAAAGACCGCTCACAGACTGTCTAAACAGAGCTGAGAGCTAAAAACCCACAGTCACCAACCGTCAGCTCCGATAGTGTCTTCCCTATCAGAGAAAATTCAGAACAGTTGAGAGCGACCCTATCGGGAGTAGGTGGAACTAAACAAGGGTTTCAAGAGGATATTAGGCTGAGGCCGCACTGCCGGTGGGTAGAGCCTGGTGGGTGGAGGGTAGTTGGTAAACCTATAGAACATACACACTATCCACAGTAATACATCGTATGAATGGTATGTGTTCAGCCGCCTTCTTGAAATTCTTAGATATGGACAACATAACCTCAAAAAGAGAATGACGTCATACCATTCATACAATGTATTACTGTGGTTGGTGTGTATGTTCTATAAATTTACTAACTACCCTCCACCCTCCAGGCTCTACCCACCGGCAGTGCGGCCACAGCCTAAAAGATATGATGCTTTCTTTTATAGTCTGTCCAAGTAAAGAAGACACTTTGTCAAGATGGGGGAATGACTCCAGCTCAGTCAATATTGCTACAAAAATTATTAAAAATTTAGTTTCAGAATGTTTTCTTCAATAAGAGACCAAATTAATAATTTTTGAAGAAACATTGACCGAGCTGGAGTCATTTTCCCATCTTAAAAGAAGATTTTTTTCGTAGCATGGAGAGACTACAGTATGGTTGTGTCAAGCACAGAAGAGCCTTTGGCAACATGGCTGCCATTCACTGCTGCCAGAAGTCAAAATGAAAATCGTTCTCACATAACCAAATTTAGGAAGAAATAGTACAGGCTTAGACTATTTTTTCTGTCCTAGTTCATAATTATGTTATGATTTGTGCTATCATGTGTCAATACTAAATTAAATAAATGAATAATAGCTATTTATGTATTAAGAGTGTAATGCGCGACTTTATCGCTTGCGCAAAATAGTTATCACGCGGAGCGTAGCGGAGCGTGATAATTTTGCAAGAGCGATAAAGAAACATTATGCGCGAATTACATACAATTTTTTTTTCTACAACTGCAAGAACCTGTTAATCTACAGTTTTTTCAGTCCTCAAATACTGCGAACTATTAAATTACTCTTGTGTAATTACCGGTACAGTTACAATCAGCCATTGTCGAATTTTGTTAGGTTATGTTATGACTCCACCTCACCTAGTTTTGGCGAGCCATGATCAGCTGATTAGCAAGCGTAGAGTAACTCTACTGCGCATGTGCAGATGGTTAGCAAGCGTAATGAAGATTCTCCTCAGAAATGGGCTTCTTTACAAGGAGAATTCAGCTTGTAAAATCTTGTTTTACGCGCAGTTGTAGAAAATTTTTTTTTATTTGTGTAATCAATATGATTATGATTAGTCTAAGAAAGGTAGGTTGGCTGAAGTGATTTTACCCTAGAAATTTCAGTTTTACGCAAGCATAGTTACACTCTCACTTCCCTCCGCCATATTGCAAGAGGCTCTTCTGTTCTTGCCACAACTTTACATCTACTAGCAAATTCTTAGTTCTATGTTTCAATGAAATGACTTGTATAGTCTAACGTCAGAACGTCTTCTTTGCTTGGACAGACTATACAAATGGTCTCATACAGCCTGTCCAAGCAAAGAAGACATTCTGGCAAGATGGCAAAATGACTCCATTCTGCCAATATTGATTCAAGAATACTAAAGTTATTATCAAAATGTAGGAAACATTCTGATCTACAATTTTTGAACCAATATTCGAGGTGGATTCATTTTTCCATCTTGCAAGAATTTCTACTTCGCTTGGACTGACTATGTTTGTCATTGAATAGTATATATCTAATTCATGTACTATATGGCTTGTAACTATGTAAATTGTACAAACATGTACCAGCATGTAAAGTCTCTTGAAGCAAAAAAGGCCCTCTAGCAAGATGATCAAATGACTCCAGCTCGGTCAATATTGGTTGAAAAATTTTTGATTTGGTCTGAAATTGTAGATCAGAATATTGATGAGAACAGGATGAGACGACATCATTAATTTTTTTAGCAATATTGACCGAGCTGGAGTCATTTTATCATCTTGCCAGAGGGTCTTCTTTGCTTGGACAGACTATCTATGTAAATATCATGTTAACACTCTGACATTGATCTACTAGGGGAGATGGACCCTGACTGTAATTTCCGGTAACGAATATTATCATCAACTACTCTGTCATCTCATCTTCCTCCTCCTCCTCCTCCTCCTCCTCCTCCTCCTCCTCCTCCTCTCCTCCTCCTCCTCCTCCTCCTCCTCCTATCCTTCCTACCCCTAACATTATCCTTCTTCTTTCCTTTTCCTTATACCTCTCCTCTTCATCCCCTTACTCATTTCCCTCTTGCTCCTCTTCCTCCTCCTCCTGCTCCTCCTCCTCCTACTCCTCCTCCTCCAACTCCTCCTACTCCTTCTCCTCCTCCTCCTCCTCCTCCTCCTCCTTCTCCTACTCCTTCTCCTTCTCCTCCTCCTCCTCCTCCTCCTTCTCCACCTCCTCCTTTTCCTCCTTTTCCTCCTTTTCCTCCTTTTCCTCCTTCTCCTCCTCCTACTACTCCTTCTCCTCCTCCACCTCCTCCTCTTCCTCCTTCTTCTCCTCCTCCTCCTCCTCCTCCTACTCCTCCTCATTTCCCCAAAAATCCTTCTCCTTGTTCTTCTCCTACCTCTTCTTCTTCATATCCTCGGCTCCTCCTATTTTCCGCTTCCTCCTTGTTTTCTTTCTCCTGCTTGTTCCCGTCCTTTTCTTTCTCATCTTCATACTCATTTTAATTGCAAAGTTCATCGTTTTATCTCTCCTCTTTCTTTTATATATTATTGTATTTTCAATTCCTCAACTATTTATTTTTTCTTCTTCCTATTTCTCTACTCCTCCTTCTTCTTCTTCTCATTTTTCTTCTTCTTCTCCTTCTTTTTTTCTCTTTTTTCATTTTCTCTTTTTTCTTTTTCTTGTTTTTCTTCTCCTCGATCTTGTCTTGTTCTTGTTCTCATTCCTATTCTGACTCTAATTTTTGTTAATATTCATTATTCTTGTTACTTTTTTCTCATTCTTCTTATTCTCTTTTCTTCCTCCCCTTCATTTCCTGCTCTTATTCTTCTTGGTCTTGACCTACACTCGTTATTTTTCCTATTCTTATGAATAAGAGTACACAAGTGATGTACTTCATTCAGTTATTTCTTGTTCTTATTAAATTTCTTCTTATTATCCTTTCTTTCTCTACTTCATTTTCTTTTTCCTCTTGCTCTCCCTCCTTCTTCTTCTTCTCCTTTTTCTCCTTCTTATTCTCATTTTTCTTCTTTTTTTCTTCTTCTTCTTCTTCTTTTTCTTCTTCTTCTCCTCCTTCTTCTCCTCCCCCTTCTCCATCGATCTGAATCGCCGTTGCTGATTCAGCATATTCCTCAACTGATAATCCAGTTTAGACTGCTGTAAGCATGCACACGGTAAACTTCATTTTCGCCATA
Source organism: Sogatella furcifera (assembly GCA_017141385.1). Taxonomy (NCBI): domain Eukaryota; kingdom Metazoa; phylum Arthropoda; class Insecta; order Hemiptera; family Delphacidae; genus Sogatella; species Sogatella furcifera. The sequence goes on along the minus strand of CM029559.1, from coordinate 6,101,814 downwards.
CTCGTATGTAATACACAACTTTCCAAGCTAAATTTGCGTTTGGAAAATTGCCGTTTACAGGAGAATCAAAGATCAGCTGTTCTAAATGCGGGAATAATCATTTTGATGATTATTGCTGCACTAGTCATCATCACGAAGATAATTACAGCACTGAAAATCTAGGACAGCTGTTTTTTCCGAACTCCGACGTATGAATAAACAAGTCAAACGAGCCGCCATGACAGTTCACTGTGTGCGTTTGTTTTGTGCTACTACTAGTGTTGTGTTGAGGTTATGTTGGCTTCAGTTAATGTTTTCAGTTGTTTGAGGTTTTAATAAATCCTTCTCAGTCTAGTATGACGAAAAAAAATGTACATAATTCGTGTAGAAAAGTTACAAACTCATAATTATTTTCCAAACTCGCGTGCAGCTCGTTTGGAGAACATCATTTGTAAAAACGCCTTTTCCACACTCATTATGTAATATACTATTTCAATATTATCCTCATTATTCTAACAATTCTAACAATTACTTGAAGAAGAAAACAAAAATCTGAATAAATTAAAGAGAGTTATATACAAATAAATTGGGTGAAGAGGATCAAAAAGGAAGAATACTGATGAAGAAAGACAAACAGCAAAAAGATAAAACAGAGAGAAGAAGAATCTACCAAATATTCAAAGAATGTCAGTAACCCAAGAAGATTCACAGTAATAAATTGAATAGGGCGGTAACTTCATATGATGTCCGTTTTATAAATCATGGATATTAATCCTACATTTATGTAAATTTATTATCTTATTTAAATTCTCGAATGCCGTCTTTTTCAAACGAGCGTAGAGGATGATCACAGCAAACCAGATTCCAATACCTTTTTCAATAACACTAATATTTATTATATTCTACCTACGTCATTTAAGAGAAGGAGGAGGAGGAGGAGGAGGAGGAGGAGGAGGAGGAGAAGTTGGAGGAGGAGGAGCGGGAGGAGAAGGAGGGAGAGGAGGAGGAGAAGAAGTAGGAGGAGGGGAGGAGAAGGAAGAGGAGGAAGAGGTGGAGGAGTATGGGAAGAGCAGGAGGAACAGGTGGAGGTGTGGGAGGAGGAGAAAGAGGAGGAGAAGGAGAAGGAGCAGGAGGATGAGGAGGAGAAGGAGGTGGAGGAGGAGGAGGAGAAGAGGAGGAGGAAGGGGAGAAAAAGAAGAAGAAGAAGAAGAAGAAGAAGAAGAAGAAGAAGAAGAAGAAGAAGAAGAAGAAGAAGAAGAAGAGGAAGAAGAAGAAGAAGAAGAAGAAGAAGAAGAAGAAGAAGGTTAATAAATTGAATGTCAGATCACACATTGAATAATAAGAAGGTTTTTGCTACCTTTCTTAAATCCTATGCTAATCCATAACTTCATAAATTATGATTTCAATTAATCAAAATAACAATTTAAAGATTTTCACGAGATAAATTAATTGATTCCACATTGTACCCTACTTTTGATGAACTGGGCTTCATAAGATAATTATTTTCATCCTATTAGAAAAAAATTAACAAAGGATTTTACTAGAATCTCACTCCATTCAAAAACAAAATATCTTTGACAAAGAATTCCACTGGAATTTACATTTAACTAGATTCAATTTTTCAATATATAAAAATTGGGAGCTAAACAAGCAAGCCCAAGATTGCAGTCATTTCCACTGCCCTCCCCAACTCTCCTGACAAAAAAATTCAAAATAGTTCCAATTTCATCCAGCAGATGGCAGCAGCAATAGGGTGACTTGCTTCCACTTCTACCACAATTGGACAGGCCTCCAAGCTCCGCCCACGGCTCCTCCAACAAGCTCCGCCCATTGGTCATCGACATAGGTTTGAGAAGTTTCTAAACTCCAACAGTAGATGGCAGCAGTTGTCGGGTGATGTTCCAGATGTGACTTGGACACGCCTTTGAGCCCCGCCTCCTCTTTTCTGATTGGTTGAGAGTGTTTCGTGAGTTCTGCCTTAGGAAATGGTTGCTAGGGAAAAAATGGTGGTTAATGTATTATTCACACAATATAACGCTGATTTAGTATTCACTATCTTGCGCTAAAATCATTTATTTATTTATTCATTCGTTCATTCATTTATTTATTTACTTATTTATTTATTTACTTATTTATTTATTCATTCATTTATTCATTATTTTATTGAAGTCGTGAGTTCTGTCTTATGGTTTATGTTTATGTTATGAGTTTTATGTATAAAGAATATTTCAACAGAATTACATTATATTATATGTTATTGGGATTTCTCAATGTGATTTCATACACTAATTTATATTATCAAACAATTTCAAATATTCAATAAGGAAAAATTCATAAAATTCCAATAATTATGAAAATTATATAGCTGACACCGAAAGGTTAGGCGGTTTCATCTGCTCCTTTTGCGTACCAACAGCTGATGTGACAATTTATTTATGACAATTATTAGAATCTACGACAATTATTACAATTTATGACAATTATTAGAATTGTCATTTTTCGTTACACCTAGATGATGTTTATGACATTAGAAGAGACAATAGATGCTTTACATCAGCTGTTAATAGGTTACATCACGTACAAGAGACAGACGAAACCGCTTAACTTTTGGCGTCATTAATTTCCTATTCTATTCCATTATTGTCTCAGCACTAGCTTGATATTCCTCTTCAATATCTGGAAGAAAGTAGAAGACACCTCTTAACAATGTGAACTGTATTGTAATGACGTATCTTCACAGCTTGCTCAAACTATAGCTGGTTCTAGATTATTCCAAGTTTTAGTAGGTTATTTTGTCGTAATACCATTGACGTCTGTCCTAGCAAAGAAGACATTCTTGCAAGATGGGTGAATGACTACAGATTGATCAATATTTGTTCAAAAATTATAAATTTGGACTCAAATTGTAGATTCGAATGTTTCCTAAGAAGAAGGAGAAGAAGAAGAAGTAGAAGTAGAAGTAGAAGTAGAAGTAGAAGTAGAAGTAGAAGGAGAGAAGAGAGGAGGAAGAAGAAGAAGGAGGAGAAGAAGAAGAAGAAGGAGAAGAAGAAAGAAAGAAGAAGAAGGAGAAGAAGAAGAAGAAGAAGAAGAGAAGAAGAAGAAGAAGAAGAAGAAGAAGAAGAAGAAGAAGGAAGAAGAAGAAGAAGAAGAAGAAGAAGAAGAAGAAGAAGAAGAAGAAGAAGAAGAAGAAGAAGAAGAAGAAGAAGAAGAAGAAGAAGAAGAAGAAGAAGAAGAAGAAGAAGAAGAAGAAGAAGAAGAAGAAGAAGAAGAAGAAGAAGAAGAAGAAGAAGAAGAAGAAGAAGAAGAAGAAGAAGAAGAAGAAGAAGAAGAAGAAGAAGAAGAAGAAGAAGAAGAAGAAGAAGAAGAAGAAGAAGAAGAAGAAGAAGAAGAAGAAGAAGAAGAAGAAGAAGAAGAAGAAGAAGAAGAAGAAGAAGAAGAAGAAGAAGAAGAAGAAGAAGAAGAAGAAGAAGAAGAAGAAGAAGAAGAAGAAGAAGAAGAAGAGGAAGAAGAAGAAGAAGGGAGAAGAAGAAGAAGAAGAAGAAGAAGAAGAAGGATGAGGAGGAGAATTATGAATTGTGTCTGAAATTGTTGATCAGGATGTTCCTACAATTTGAGACCGAATTTTGAATTTTTGAAAAAATATTGACCGAGCTGGAGTGATTTTCCCATCTTGCCAGAGGGTCTTCTCTGCTTGGAAAGACTGTGGATTATTTTTCCGTAATACTAGCATCTCTGGAGTATTTTATTAGCAACAATACGTTTATGAAATGTAAGAAAATGGTGGCGCCACTTTAATTTCAAATATTCACAGCTGCTCGAATGTAGCTTTTTACAATAGTTGCCCTACTTAAGACGGTATAACAGTCATATACCATTGAAATGCAGGTGGAATATTAATAAAAGAGAGTAGTAGAAGGAGGAGGAGGAGGAGGAGGAGAAGGAAGAGGAGGAGGAGGAAGAGGAGAAGAAGGGGGAGAATTGATTTATTTATTGATTTTTATTCAGAGACATATGAAGAGAAGAGGAGGATGGAGAGAGGGGTGGAGGAGGGGGAGGAGGAAGAGGAGGAGGATGAAGAGGAGGAGGAGGAGGATAGATAGATAGATAGAATAACTTTATTCATGTATAGCAAATATAACTTTTTAATATAAATACTAAAATAAGACTACTCCGGTACTAGCCATGAAACGGCGAAGTTAGGACTAAGTCCTGTCTTACACTTAACCAACAGAGGAGGAGGAGTAGGAGAAGGGGGAATTGGAAGAGGGGTTGGAGGAGGAGGAGGAGGAGGAGGATGAGGAAAGGATGAAGAGGAGGAGAAGAAGATGAAGGAGGAGGAGGAGGAGGAGGAGGAGGAGGAGGAGGAGGAGGAGGAGGAGGAGGAGAAGGAGGAGGAGAAGGAGAAGGTGAAAGAGAAGGAGGAGGAGGTGGATTGATTGATTTATTGATTTTCATTCGTTGCTGGGGTTTTTAATCATAAAAAGGAGAGGAGGAGGAGGTTGAGGTTGAGGATGAAGAGGAGGAGAAGGAGGGGGAGGGGGAGGAGGAGGAGGAGAAGGAGGAGGAGGAGAAAGAGAAAGTGGTGAAGGAGGAGAAGTAGGATGAGGACGGGGATGGGAAGTAGGAGGAGGAAGATGAAGAGGAGGAGAAGGGGGAGAAGAAGGAGGAGAAGTAGAAGGAGGAGTAGAAGGAGAAGGAGGAGTAGGAGGAGGAGGAGGATGAGAAGGAATAGAAGGAGGAGGAGGAGGATGAGAAGGAATAGAAGGAGGAGGAGGAGGATGAGAAGGAATAGAAGGAGGAGGAGGAGGAGGATGAGAAGGAGGAGGAGGAGGATGAGAAGGAATAGAAGGAGGAGGAGGAGAAGATGGAGGAGGAGAAGGAGGAGGAGGAGTAGAGGGAGAAGTATGGAAATCAAAATGATGGTATTCCTCCAAGATTCTATTTCCTATTTACGATCACTATAAACAAATTTTTCAAGTGTAAGTTCGTGGGTTTTCTTCAAAGCGAAAACGGTCTGCTGCAGTCGAACAGCTGTAGCCAATCACAGTTCTAGTCTTGAGCTTTGACTACAGCTGTTCGACTGCGGTCGACCGTTTCGCATAGAAATTACACGCATACACACGTGAAAAGTTTGTTTACTTCGTCTCAAGTAATCGCGAACAGGGTATAGAGAAACTGATGAACAGAATACCCTTAGGGCTCACTGAAATCATAGCTCCAAATTCAAACCAATCAACTACAACAACAAGATTCAAGCTGTCATGCAATTATTACTGACAACATGACATGTATAGTCTGTCCAAGCAAAGAAGACCCTCTGGCGAGATGGGAGAATGACTCAAGCTCGGTCAATATTGGTTCAAAAATGATCAATTCAGTCTCAAATTGTAGAGAAAATTCTGATCTACAATTTGAAATTGAATTTATAATATTTTAACCAATAATAACCGAGCTGTAGTCATTTTCCCATCTTGCCAGAGGGTCTTCTTTGTTTGGACAGACTATACCCACTCCCCCCACTTAATCCTATTATCATACTGTATTACATGTTGTAAGCATATATGGTGGAACATTCTGTCCAAGCAAAGAAGACATTCTGGCAAGATGTGAAAATGACTACAGCTCGATTAATATGTGTTCAAAAATTATAAATTTGGTCTCAAATTGTAGGATATAATCTGATCTGCTATTTCTAGATCAGAATATTTCCTTAAGTTTTAGACAAATTTGAAACTTTCGAACAAAAATTGACCGAGCTGGGGTCATTTTCCCTTCTTGCCAGAATGTTATCTTTGGAATCAACGCTATTCTCATAGATGTTTTGGAACTTATACAGGGTGTTTCAGGTGGAATGTGCAATACTTCTCAGGCTGATTCCTTACACCAAGTAGACAAAAAAGTTCCATGGGACCAACCCCCAAAAACGCTTTGTTACTGATCGCCATTACTGAGATTTGGGTAAGATTTACACAATCGCCGCCATTCAACTTTTTCTTTAGAATCCGACTCTCTTCAACTTCCATTAATAAAAAATACAATTTTATGATTCCTTATCCAGTTATAACCCTTATTGTTGAAAAATGGCGTTTTTAAGCATATTTTTCCGATTATCTCAATAACCGTTGAAGTTACAAACTTGGAACTGGTTTCACTGCATTTCTCAGCTAATTTTACATAGGGTTTGATTATTTTGGAACCTTACTAAAGCCTCAAAAAGATTAGAAAAATTAATATATTTTGAAAAATCTCAATTTTCCGCCATTGCTATCTCGGTAACAAAGCGTTTTTGGGGGTTGGTCCCATGGAACTTTTTTGTCTACTTGGTGTAAGGAGTCAGCCTGAGATGTATTGCACATTCCTCATGAAACACCCTGTATAGGCTGATTTAGGTTAGTAAAAACAAAAAAATGATGATGATACCCTGAGCATTGAAACTTAAGAATTGTTTATTATAAACTTTGTAGATCTGATCTGACAACCTTGAATGACCTGAATAATGTTATTGCTCCTTGAACAGACTATAGTATATTCTGTCAAAGCAAAGAAGACCCTCTGGCAAGATGGGGAAATGTCTCCAGCTCGGTCAATATTGGTTCAAAAAATATTTATTTGGTCTTAAAATGTGGATCAGAATGTTCCCTACGATTGAGATCAAATCAATATTTTTTGAACCAATATTAACCGAGCTGGAATCATTTTCCCATCTTGCCAAAATGTCTTCTTTACTTGGACAGGCTATAGTCGGAACCGACGGCTTATCGTCTCCTCTGAAAGGAGGAGAAATATATTCGTGATTTCGATTAGTATGGTATCTGTCCAAGCAGAGAAGAGAAGACCCTCTGGCAAGATGAGAGAATGACTTAAGCTCGGTCAATATTTCTTAAAAAATTATCAATTTCATCTCAAGTTGTAGGAAACAATTTGATTTACTATTAAGATCACATATATAATTTTATTCTTATATTATTGTTCTTGAACGAATATTGACCAAGCTGGAGTCATTTTACCACCTTGACAGAGTGTCTTCTTTGCTTGGACAAACTATAAAATAATTTTACTCCGGTCAGGAATTGATCTCGGGTCCTCTTGATTATCAGACCGGCGCGTTATCACTCACTCCAACGAGCCATCACAAATAATATAAACGTATCAGAACACTCAGGATGTATATACAGTCGATATACATAGTTATAATGAAATATGTACGAAATACATAGTGAATTGATGTGGTGACACATTCCCCCATACAACAATGCATTAGCATAGTCCGTCGAAGCGAAGAAGACCCTCTGGCAAGATAGGAAAATGACTCCAGCTCTCACAATATTGGTTCAAAAATTACAAATCTTGTCTCAAATTGTAGATCGGAATGTGTTCTACAATTTGAGATGAAATTTTAAATATTCGAACCAATATTGACCGAGTTGGAGTCAATTTCCCATCTTGCCAGAGGGTCTTTTTTGCATGGACAGACTATACAAATGGTCTCATACAGCCTGTCCAAGCAAAGAAGACACTTTGGCAAGATGTGAAAATGACTCCAGCTCTATCAATATTGTTTCAAAAATGACCAATTCAGTCTCAAATTGTAGGAAACATTTTTATCTACAATTTGAGATTAAATTAAAAATATTTGAACCAATATTGCCCGAGCTGTAGTCAATTTCCCATCTTGCCCAAGTGTCTTCTTCGCTTGGACAGACTGTATCATGGCTGATGAATTTATCCGATTATATCAAGTGATAACATGGCAGAATTGAATCAATCTGGCGGTTGGTAAGTGATTAAAAACATTGCTCAACTCTCTTAGGACAGTTACCTAGTCGCTCTACAAGTGCTTAACACATTGAGAGCTAACTCAGGTTGGTAATTTCGCTCTCGTAGAACGCTTTGAGACGGTCCCAACAGAGCTGAGATTAAATAACAGAGTTTCGCCATCCGCCACTTAAATTGGCGTCTAATAACCACCAATTGTTTGTTTCCATCAGATGGACAGATTGCATTCAAAATTCAAAATCGACATACAACAGATGGTATATAGTCTGTCCAAGCGAAGAAGACATTCTGGCAGGATGGGAAAATGACTCCAGCTCGGTCAATATTGGTTCAAAAACAATAATTTGGTCTCAAATTGTAGAAAACATTCTGATCTAAAATTTGAGACTAAATTTGTGATTTTTGATCTAATATTAAGCGAGTTTGAGTCATTTTCCCATCTTGCCAGAATGTCTTCTTCGCTTGGACAGGCTACATCTGTCCATTTGTATAGTCTGTCCAAGCAAAGAAGACATTCTGGCAAGATGGGAAAATGACTACAGCTTTATCAATATTGGTTCAAAACTCATAAATTTGGTCTCAAATTGTAGAGCAGAACTTTTTCTACAATCTAAGACCAAATTATGATTTTTGAACCTATATTAACCGAGCTGGAATCATTTTCCCATCTTGCCAGAATGTCTTCTTTACTTGGACAGACTATACAAATGGACAGATGTAGCCTGTCCAAGCAAAGAAGACATTCTGGCAAGATGGGAAAATGACTCAAACTCGCTTAATATTAGTTCAAAAATCATAAATTTGGTCTTAAATTGTAGAAAACATTCTGATCTAATCCAAATTTGTGATTTTTTATCTAATATTAAGCGAGTTTGAGTCATTTTCCCATCTTGCCAGAATGTCTTCTTCGCTTGGACACACTACAACAATCAATGCATCTGTGCGACTAATCCCCGGATTGGGATGCGAAACATTAATTTTCTGGAATGGTGGAAAACGATACACATATGGCTCACGCCAAAACGTTAGGCGGTTTTGTCTGTCTGTTGTACTTGATGTAACCTACTAACAGCTGATGTAAAGCATCTATTGTCTCTTTCAATTTGAAATCATCATCTAGCCATAGCTGAATTACAAATCTGAAATTAACAACATCAGCTGTTCGAGCACACAAGAAGTTGACGAAACTGCCTAAATTTTTGGCATCACTTATTAATACATTAATAGATTAATGTATGAATACATTACTTACAAAATTAATACATATATACATTACACGTATAATACAAATGTATCATTTTCATATTGGGATTTGATGAATTTTTCAAATTGTTCCTAATCGCTTATTTGAAATTGTTTGATAATATAAATTAGTGTATGAAATCGCATTGTAAACAGCAAATAACATATTATATGATTGTAATTTAGTTGGAAATTAAACTAAAACTAAATTAAAAATAAACTTGAACATGAAAATAAACCATAAGACAGAACTCACACTTCAATAAAATAAATAAATTATTATTAAATGTATAAATAGATGAATAAAGAAATGTATAAATGGATTAATTAATTGATTGATAGATAAATGAATAGATAAATAAATAAATGAATAAAAAATGCATAAATAATAAGTGAAAAAATAGATGAATAATTGAATAAATAAATAAATGAGTGAATAAATTAATAAATGATGAATAAGTAAATAGATGAATGAAAAATAATAAATAGATAGATAGATAAATAAATGAATACATAAATGAAAAAATAAATGATTTAAGCATAAGTTAGTGAATAGCAAATCAGCGATATGTTAATGCTACATCAACCAGCATTTTCTCGCTAGCAGCCATTTTCTAAGGCCAAACTCCCAAAACAATGTCAACCAATCAGAAAAGAGCAGGTGGGGCATGAAGGCGTGTCCAAGTCAAATCTGAAACATCACCCAACAACTGCTGTCATCTACTGGTCGAATACAGAAACTTTTCGAACAGATTTCGTAGGCAATCAGAGCATAGGCGGAGCTTGGAGGCGTGTCCAATGGAAGTAGAAGCTGGTAACACTATTGCCACTGCCATCTGTTGGTTGAATTTAGAACTATCTCGGATGTTTTTGTCAAGAGAGTTGGAAATGAAATTAAACATAACTAAATGAATAGAATAAAAAATGACTGCAAAGTGAAAATGTATAAATAATTCCAAATTTCAAAAAATCTGTAATTTTTATTAGTTGATAAATTAAGATGTCTATTATACATTGGCATTTGAATGATCACCCCAATAAATACCCCACAATGCATTATTTTATGAATATTAAATAATTAGGTAAAGTATTGCAATCTATGTTACCTTGACAACGGAGTACACATAAATTATGAAGAAATGAAAGATGTCTACCTGAAACAATCAAATGAAGAATATTTATTGAATTAATTGCTTCAATTAAAGATGAATAAACTAATACAATAATAAATACATGAAAATATCCACACACAAGAATTAGCTACGCGTGAAAACTATGTTTCAAAGACTCTAATAGTTCAAAGGCTATAATGGGATGGGGTATTCTCAATATCAACTACCAAGAATGGACATCTTTGAAATTAAACTTCGCCTATTCATTGTGATAATTCAATCGTAATGGAGAAAGATTTCAAATAACATATTCTTATAGTCTGTTCAAACAGAGAAGACATTCTGGCAAGATGGGCAAATGACTCCAGCTCGGTCAATATTTGTTCAAAAATCATAAATTGTAGAAAACAATCTAGTCTACAATTTGAGACCAAATTTTTGAACCTATATTGATCAACCTGGGGGCTTTTTCCATCTTGCCTGAATGTTTTCTTTGCTTGGACAGACTACATCAGGGAGCCGCCATGTAAAGAGTTATTTTGAAAAGATTAAATAGATATTAGTTATTTAATAGTAATTAGTTAGTTAGTTAGTTAGTTAATAGTTATTCTTATCAATATGAATTTATTAACACTAAAACCAACTCTCATAAAACAATCAATTCCTCGCAATAAATTGTAATAGATGATCCGTTCCAAATATCCATTCAAGAAAATTGATACCACTCAAAATTTGTTATAGTCTGTCCAAGCAAAGAAGCCATTCCGGTAAGATGGGAAAATTACTCCTTCTCGGTCAATATTTGTTCAATAAACATAAATTTAACCTAAAATTGTAGAGCAAAATGTTTTCTACAATTTGGGAACAAATTTATAACGTTTGAACCAATATTGAGCGAGCTTGAGTCATTTTCTCATCTTGCAGGTGTGTCTTCTTTGCTTGGACAGACTATAACTCATAAATAACCATACCAAAGTGACTATATAACAGTATAAGACTGAATAAAGTGGTCGTAGTCCATAAAATTAATAACCTCTGTCAATATGAGAATATCTATCGACCAATATCCTGGCAATATGAAACACATTATATGTAAACGACCATTTGACAATATCCTCTTAAATATAAATCATATTGAATGTAAAAGCCATAGCTATATCCTCTTGAATATAAATCAAAATAGATATTTACAACACCTATTCCGTAATATTGTCTGAAACATATGAATAACATATGTATACATACATATATATATATAACATATGTATATGTAGTGTATATGTATATGAATAACAATACAAATCAACTACACCTATCTACCGATATCCTTTGTATAGTCTGTCCAAGCAAAGAAGACCCTCTGGCAAGATGAGAAAATTACTCAAGCTCGATCAATATTGGTTTAAAAAATATAAATTGAAAATAAAAATTGTAGAGCAGAATTTTCTCTATAGTTTGCAATCAAATTTATAATTTTTGAACCAATATTGACCGAGGTGGAGTCATTTTCCCATCTTGCCAGAGGGTCTTCTATGCTTGGACACAATTATACGATACTACACATCCCGATACTACACATCCCGTAATACGAATTGCAAAATCCATTTCATTTTCTGACAGAAATGAGGAAATTCTACTCACATATCAGGAAAGTTCAAATATGTATTTTCCAAGGAAGTACTAGGATATAAAGTACTTGAAACCTTAGACAATATAGACTTGATAATGTTAAAGGATTAAGGGCCGGTTGTTTGTAACTTCGTTAACTTTTAACGCCGTGATTAGCCTGGATAACGACATCTTGTAGCAATGGCAAACTAACTCAACTCAAATAGAGAATAGGAACATATAAATTATAAAAAAGCCTTGAGTTTCAATAGTTTCGTTTACAAAACTTGATGGCACATTATTAACATTAAATTTTATTCCCTAAAAATATAACTAACCTTTAAATTCATGAATCAAGTTGAGATTTATTATCATTGAGGCAATTATATAAATGAGGTTATGGAAAATTTCAATGGCGGTTTTTTTTCAAATTTAATGGGTAAGCAGCTGGTTAATTAGAATTGAATACTAATTACACAGTACTAAACTAATTGGCCAGAGATTGATGCGTTAAAAATTTTAACCTAACCATCAGCTGATGATTAAATTTTCAATATCTGAAAACAATAGCAGCTGAAAGTTTTCCATTTTTGTGGTACTACCAACCTGACAACAATTAAGTTGTATCAGCATACAATTTCCGGATCATGTTTTGTTTTAATTAATAAATAATTTATACAATAATGAGATAATTATTGATTCTAATATCTATTTTGAATAAGTACTTTTGAATATTCTGCTACTACTATCACATTTCAATACTTTATTCATTTGAACGTTTTTCCACTTTGACACGGTGAAATAACGCTGATTAAACCAACAGAACGTACGTGCAACCGCCCTAATAGTGTTATTTGCTTAACAACTGAATCATTTTTTGATTCTAAATCGTTTTAAAATTCTGCAATTATCAAAAATTATCAAATCGAAGAAGAAGAAGAAGAAGTAGAAGAAGGAGAAAAAAAAAAGAATAAAAAGCAGAAAATGGGAAGTAGTAGGAGAAGAAGTGAAAACGAACATTGGTTAGTTTGAGAAAGAGGAGATGAAGAAGAACAAGAAGGAGAAAAAAAGAAGAAGAAGAAGAAGAGAAGAAATAAGAAGGCCTGAGACATATAAATCGGCCTTAAAAGGCTATAAGCTTACTGAGGCTAGCCTGGACTATTGTCTGCTCTCTAAATAAGTAAAACAACATTCGTATTACGGAACTACTCAATCCCTTCTGATTCTTCTTCTTCTTCTTCTTCTTCTTCTTCTTCTTCTTCTTCTTCTTCTTCTTCTTCTTCTTCTTCTTCTTCTTCTTCTTCCGCCTCCTTAACTAAACTAATTCTACTCCTTCCCAGTTTCTTTTTCAACCATCTCTTTTATTTGCTTATTCTTGTTAATCCTTTTTCAATTTCCTTCTTCTCTTCCGCTAAAATCCTCTCCAAGTTTTACTCATTATTCTTGCTGATAGAGCAACGGAAGGAGGAATAAGCCATAAAAATTATAAAAATAAATAAATTTCAAATTAAAAGACAGTAGAAAATGTAACTCGTTTTCGATGTGTAGGTACAGGAAATATTTGATTGTGAGGTTATGTCATCTGAGCGACATTATAGTAATAGCTATTTATGTATTAAGAGCGTAATGCGCGACTTTATCTCTTGCGCAAAACAGATATCACGCGACGCGTAGCAGAGCGTGGTAATTTTGCAAGAGCGATAAAGAAGCATTACGCGTGAATTACATACAATATTTTTTCTACAACTGCACGAACCTGTTAATCTACAGTTTTTTCAGTCCTCAAATACTGCAAGCTATTAAATTACTCTTGTGTAATTACCGGTACAGTTACAATCAGACATTGCCGACTTTTGTTAGGTTATGTTATGACTCCACCTGACCTACTTTTGGCGAGCCATGATCAGCTGATTAGCGAGCGTAAAGTAACTCTACTGCTCATGCGCAGTTGCTTAGTGAGCGTAAAGTAACTCTACTGCTCATGCGCAGTTGCTTAGTGAGTGTAAAGTAATTCTACTGCACATGCGCAGATGATTAGCAAGCGTAATGAAGATTCTCCTCAGAAATGGGCTTCTTTACAAGGAGAATTCAGCTTGTAAAATCTTGTTTTACGCGCAGTTGTAGAAAAAATACTTTTATTTTACACTTTTATACATTACCTTTACTTTTATTGTACTAGTAGTTCTGTGAACAGTAGACCTCACGAGGTCACCCATGAATGAAGCATTATTCATGAAGGGGATTCTCAGTTTTGTTGTTAGTTAATACTTACAGTGGTTTCATTAATTGCCATTGCATGCAATTAATGATCAACTTGACAGCTGGTTAAGCATGAATAATTCTATAATCTTATTTCTCCTATGTTCAGAAGTTTTTTATGTATATAGTGATATTTTAATATGGAAGTAATTCCTTTACATTTCATATCTGCATTTGGGAAGCGGTTTGTCCCAGTGGTAGAGAGCGTCTAATCGGTGAGATTAGATAAGTGACGTACCTCTACCACCACTGTTGTAACGGTGACCGGCTCCTCTGAATTCAATTCATGACCTCAAAAATCGCTTCCCGGTGGTTCGGAAACCACCTAAAGCAGTAGGTCCCTTCATCTCTCATCATCATCCTTCCCATTACCCACGCATAGGCCCAAGAGCCCATGTGGGCATCACCCTCAAAATATAGAATAGAATAGAATAGAATAGAATAGAATAGAATGTATAAGCCCCAAATGATGTCACAACTTGACATATAGGCCAGTCATATAATAAATACTAGAAACTATATCACATAATGTACACACATATTAACATTGAGCCAAATTTACATAACTTTATAGCTATAATGCTCTGAGTCTTAAATTTTAAAATCCCCTATACGTAGATTTTTGTCAAAAAATTCTTTAACTGAGTAGAAGGGGTTACTCAAGAAGAACAACTCTAGAATCTGTTTGAACCTTTTGTACCCAAGTTGTCTAACCTCAATAGGAAGTCTGTTCATCAACTTAACAGCAGCATTAGTTGGACTTTGATCTGTTTTATGAAGTCTGCTCCTGTTAACATTGAGCAGATGACTCGATCTTGTGTTGTGCGAATGTGTTGTGCTTCTCATCTTCATTTTATCTACATTTATTCTCAAATATAATAGGCATTGCATTATGTATAATGAATAGAGCGTTAATATTCGCAGATTAATGAAAATGTCTCTACAATGTTCTCGATATTGAACTCCGGCAATGACTCTGATGGCTCTCTTTTGAATGATGAAAATATCTTTTGCGTGCGAGGCACAGCCCCAAACTATCAGGCCATAGGACATATGTGACTGGAAAAGGCCAAAATAGGCTTGCCTCAGACCATCCTGTTCCAGTTCTCCGCACAACCGTTTGAGGGCAAACACACTGCTACTCAACTTACTTTTTAGACTTGAAATGTGTTGAGTCCAGCTTAGAGATGAGTCTATCATTATTCCTAGGAATTTTTGAACTTTTTCAGTTTTAGCTGATGTTGGTTTACTTCTAAGCTCAAATGTGACTGTTTTTGTTTTATCCTCATTTAAAAACAGTTCATTTGCATTCAACCAGTTCTGTACAACTTTGAGGTTGTTCCTGGACAATGTAACCGCCTCAGTGTCATCTTTATGTTTATTGAGAACTGTGGTGTCATCTGCATATAGTAGGACCTTTGATGGAACGTTTATACTCAGATCGTCAATCATGATTATAAACAACAGTGGTCCCAATACAGACCCCTGTGGCACTCCACATTTAATAGGCAGAACACCAGAGCTTCTTCCATCCGCACACACATACTGAGTCCTGCCCCGCAAATAGGAAGACAGTAACTCAAGGGCAGGTCTCTCAACATGTAAGTGTTTCAACTTAGCCAAAAGGATGTCATGTGGGACACACTCGAATGCTCTGCTCAGGTCACAGAATGACACAGCAGCAGTGTTTTTTCCTCAAAACAGACAATAATTTCTTCAACCAATTTTATTAGGGCGTGCGTAGTTGAAAGGCCTTTCCTGAAACCGAACTGGGTCTCGCAGAGCAAGTTATTAGACTCAAGAAATTTGCAAAGTTGCTTTCCCAGTATAATTTCAATAATTTTTGACAATATCGGGACTAGGGCAATCGGTCTGTAGTTGGTAATCTCATCATGCTTACCTTTTTTGAAAACAGGTATCACTTTGGTAATTTTGAGAGAAGTAGGAAATTTACCCTTAGCAATGACTTCATTTATCAGAACTGTAAATGGCGCTACAATACAATCTATAACACGCTTGATAAGAGCATTAGATAATCCGTAATGGTCCTTGCTATTTTTTGGGGACATGTGCTTCACAACTTCCATGACGCAATTTTCTGAAATAGGTTTGAAGCTGAACTTTCCAATACTAAGAGATACCTTCTTATTCTCCAATAAATCAGCAGCTGTTACATTATCGTTTTTTATAAGTTTATTCTTAATTTCATCAGCAATATTTGCAAAAAAGTAATTAAAGGTATCTGGAGTTATAACCTTCGGTGGAAACTGATTTTTCTCTGATCTATTTTTATTCACTATTCTCCAAAGTGCTTTTGTCTTATTCTGTGAATTTTCTATAATACTTCTGTTGGCCACTTTTTTTGCTTCTCTTATACTTAGTCTATACAAACTTTTTTCCCTAATGTACAAATTCCTGTATTCAGGACTTGTCTTATAAAGAAAGTACAGAAAATCCAGCCTGTTCTTATGATTTTTCAAATCCGGAGTGTACCAATTGAGCTTATTATTATTATTATTCAACTTACCATTGCTGGATTTAGGAAGCATTCTCTTATTCACAACAAAACTCAGATCATAGTAATACCTTACTGAATTCAAAAATTTATTAAAACTTATATCGACGTCATAATTACAAAAAATCTCAGACCAACTCTCCTTCAACAGATGAAACCTAAATATATTAATATTACCTTCATTAATTTTTGCAAGATTTTTATACGTCTTAGCAGTAGTGGTCAGAAGCTTCTGCTTCTTGTAATCATTAATGTTATTCACTCTGACTATTGATATTAGCTGGCCCAAGTGATCGCTAACATGACAGTTGCTAACTTGCACATTCAAATTTTCTTGGAAAGATAAAAATACATTGTCAAGACAATTGGTACCCCTAGTTGGTTCATGCACTTTCATTTCGAAACCATACATGCAGCATAAATTAACGAAACACTCTGCATCCTTGTTACCTGCATTAAAATGTAAATTGAAGTCGCCACATAATATTGTTTTTCGATTTTTCTTATTTAAATAACTAAGAGCCAGTTCCATTACCCTGAAAAATGTTTCAAAATTACCTTGTGGACTTCGGTAAACTGCGATGACTATTGTATCAATATCTAAAAACTCCACACCTGCTAATTCACAGTCCAACTCTACAGAAATATTATTAAAATAATTTAATACTTTGTACTCGGAAGAAATATATTTCGAATAGATAGCCACCCCACCGTGAATTCGAATTGAGCGGCAGTAACCAGTCACTAATTGAAGGTGTTTGAGAATAGAGTTCACTTCTAGTTCAGCATTAGTCATCCAATGCTCAGTAATACATAAAACATCTAGCTTCTTATCAACAATAATCTTTTCAAGTATTCCTGTTTTATTGGATAAGCTTTGTACATTCTGGTGGAAGATGTTTATATTATTTTTATGTGGATAACTTGTATCAAAGTCTGCTCTAGAATTAACTGATTCATTAGCTCTTTTGTTTATTATGGACTCTTGCTCTGGTAATACTAAATCATCTACATCAGTAACAAAGGTTATATCACTAGTAAAGGTTTCTTCTTTATTAATCGTCTGAACATTATCTATATTCACGTCATTAATTTGCCTTGATAAATAATGTTTATCACAGTTGTCATGACTACTATATATATATATATATATATATATATATATATTATCCTTGAAATGCAATATTTCAAGAAACCTTACATATACATCAACGCGCAATTTCAAGAGGAAAATTCCTGTCAAATTTCATCCGAAACATAAGAGAAATGCAAAATCGTCGTCTTGAATCTAGACCTCACTTACGTTAGGTCAATTACATTCTTGAATTATTTATTGGTTTAGGTAGAGAAAAAATCATTTTTTAATTTGCTGAAAAAAGTAGAGGTGGTATTTGAGGCCGTCAAATACAGAGCGTTTCAGGAGGACTGTGCAATACTTCTCAGGCTGATTCCTCACACCTAGTCGAGAAAGAAGTTCCATGGGACATACCCCCCGAAAAGCTAACCCTTTTACAAGGGGAGAGGGGGTAGAAGGTGGACTGGGACCCCCCCCCCCAACCCCCAAAATGTATAAAATTGTGAACACTTAATGGGAGGGTACTTTACGGTTAATTGCTTCTAATTAACGAGGAACATGGTTCGAAAATTGTACCCCGCTGTTACAACTACTTTTACTCGCCCCTCCCAAATAGCACACAACTTTCAGAGGTAGTTTCAGAGAAAGAGAGAGAGAGAAAGGAGAGAGAAAGATAGAGAGAGTGAGAGAAAGGGAGTGAGAGAGAGTGAGAGAGAGAGTGAGAAAGAGTGAGAGAGAGAGAGTGAGAAAGAGTGAGAGAGAGAGTGAGAAAGAGATAGAGAGAGTGAGAGAGTGAGAGAGACAGAGAGAGTGAGAAAGAGAGTGAGAGAGAGAGAGAGTGAGTGTGAGACACGGAGAGAGAATTGAATAATTGCCTTTATTAGGGCGTAGTTAGGACTCTAGGTCCTCTCTACCACGCAACCATTAACAATAATAAAAATCTTTCAATTATTTCATATGATGAATAGCAAAATATAATAAGAAGAAAATAAATAGCAGGATACACTTGAAAAAATAAAAGTGTAAAAACAAGACTTTAAGGGCTGGTTGCACGTACGTTCTGTTGGTTTAATAACCGTTATTTCACCGTGTCAAAGTGGAAAAACGTTCAGATGAATAAAGTATTGAAATGCGATAGTAGTAGCAAAATATTCAAATGCACTTATTCCAAATAGATATTAGAATCAATAATTATCTCATTATTGTAAAAATTATTTATTTATTAAAACAAAAACATGATCTGGAAATTTCATGCTCATACAACTTTATTGTTGTCAGGTTGGTAGTACTACAAAAATCGAAAATCTTCAGCTGCTATTGTTTTCAGATATTGAAAATTTAACCATCAGCTGATGGTTAGGTTTAAATTTTTAACGCCTCAAACTCTGGCCGATTAGTATTTAGTACTGTGAAATTAGTATTCAAGCTGCTGACCTGTTAAATTTGAAAAACCGCCATTGAAATTTTTTATAACCTCACTTATTATCATTGCCTCAATGATAATAAATCTCAACTTGATTCATGAATTTAAAGGTTAGTAATATTTTTAGGCAATAAAATTTAATGTAAATGATGTGTCATCAAGTTTTGTAAACGAAACTATTGAAACTCAAGGCTTTTTTATAATCTATATGTTCCTATTCTCTATTTGAGTTGAGTTAGTTTGCCATTGGTACAAGATGTTGTTATCCAGGTTAATCACGGCGTTAAAAGTTAACGAAGTTACGAACAACCGGCCCTATCTTTATGTTATTATAATAATTACAGAAAAAAGAAAGAGAGAGAGCCGGATAGGGAGAGAATGACACAGTAGAAGAGAAATTTAATAGGATGTGTATGATAGGGAATGGGAAAGAAAAGAGGTGGATGGAGAAGAGGAAGAGGAAGAGAAGAGGAAGAGGAAGAGAAGAGGAAGAGAAGAGGAAGAGAAGAGGAAGAGAAGAGGAAGAGGAAGAGGAAGAGAAGAGGAAGAGAAGAGGAAGAGAAGAGGAAGAGAAGAGGAAGAGAAGAGGAAGAGAAGAGGAAGAGAAGAGGAAGAGAAGAGGAAGAGAAGAGGAAGAGAAGAGGAAGAGAAGAGGAAGAGAAGAGGAAGAGAAGAGGAAGAGAAGAGGAAGAGAAGAGGAAGAGGAAGAGAAAAGAAAGATGGAGAACCGAAAATGGATGAGTACAGAAAGAAAGAATGGAAAACAAAGAAAAAATAAGTAAAAGTGGAAAAATAAGAATAAGGCAGGAGTTGAAGACAGTAAAAAGCAGAAACAAAAGAGGATGAGGAGAAGGAGGAAGAAAAGTAAAAGAGGAAGGAAAATACGAAGACGAAGAAGAAGAAGAGGGAGGAGACGAAGAAGAAGAAGAGGGAGAAGAAGAAGAAGAAGAAGAAGAAGAAGAAGAAGAAGAAGAAGAAGAAGAAGAAGAAGAAGAAGAAGAGGAAGAAGAAGAAGAAGAAGAAGAAGAAGAAGAAGAAGAAGAAGAAGAAGAAGAAGAAGAAGAAGAAGAAGAAGAAGAAGAAGGAGAAGAAGAATAAGAAGAAGAAGAAGAAGAAGAAGAAAAGAAGAAGAAGAAAAAGAAGAGCATCGAAGTGAGGGTTATGAAAATGTTAGCGTATGTTGAGCTACTACCCTGAAATAGGATTTTTATTTCCGGGGGTGCAAGAAGACAATATTGTATTTTTTTGATGGCCCATCTTTAGGATAGGATAGCAGCTATAGGGATATAGTCCGTCCAAGCGGAGAAGACATTCTGACAAGATGGGGGAAAATTACTCCAGCTCGGTCAATATTAGTTAAAAAATTGAACATTCGATCTCAAAATGTAGGAAACATGCCGATCTACAATTTGGAACCAAATTAATAATTTTTGAAACGATATTGACCGAGATGGAGTCATTTTCCCATCTTGCCTGAATGTCTTCTTTGTTTGGACGGACTGTAGCAGCGCCTATATCAGCTATAGGGATAACAGCTTGGAATTTATCCCCGATACTTCAAGCATTTTTTATTCTCTCTCTCTCTCTCTCTCTCTCTCTTTTTCTCTTCGTATCAACCTCTCTGCCTCCACCTTCTCCTTACTTTCTGTCACCCACTTCTCTTCTACTTTTTATTTTTCTCTTCTACTTCTTCTCCTCCTTCTTCTGCTACTTTTCTTCTC
>CM029559.1:6051104-6076104 GCA_017141385.1 Sogatella furcifera | reverse complement strand
CAATAAGGTTCAACCTTTATTGTAATTTGTATTAATTTGTAAATTTTAAGTGTATTAACGTTTCATTGTAATTTGTCGAGAAGATAAAGAAAATAAAATATAAATACTTATTCAGTTATTTACAAATGCAGTAAGGTCCAACAGGCTTACGCCTCAAACTGTCCCATTTCCAATTTAGAATACAATCCAAGTTATGTTTGTAGATCAAAGGAAGAATGGAAAACTATAAGGAAATACAAAAGAGAAAATACAAAACATAAAGTATGGAGTGACAAATAATAAGGAATAATAAGACAAAATAGAAAGAGGAAGAACAGAAATCTATAAAGGAATACAAAACAAAAAAGAGTCAATATTGAAATAGTGGAATAGGGATAGAATAGAAGAATATCAATTCTAGTAGGATGTGTTTTCAATTTTGTTACAGCCAAAAACCCGGAAATGGTAGGATGGAAGCCTTAAGGCAGGGCGACAATTTTTAGAGGCGCCTTGAAGAAATGTTTGAATAATTCATGAGAAGATAAGAAGAGAATAAAAGGAACGTGGAGAAAGAGCGTGTGAAGGAGAGATATGGTGAGAGAGAGAAAGGGCGAGAAAGAAAAAGAGAGAGAAAGAGAGGAAGTGAGAGGAAGAGAGAGTAAGATAAGGAGTAAGATAAAGAGAATTGACAGGAAGGTAAGAGGGAGAGAGAGTACGCGGGAAAGAGAAAGGAGAAAGTGTGATAGCGAAAAAAGTGAGAATGGAAGAGAAAAGAAGAAGAGAGAGAGAGAAAGAGTGAGAGAGAGGGGGAAAGTGCAATATCTTTCATGGGTCCTAAAAAAGAATAAGAAGGATCACATGTTTCAAGACATCCCATATCCATGAGGGTTGACAGTCAACGTATATGACACAAGTTACTATGTTGGAAAGAGAAAAGGGTATTCATGTATGTGTATTGGTGAGAGAGATTAGATTAGATTATTCACTTTATTCAGGTAGAGTACAGCATTTACGATCTTAGATCCTAGATTCTAAAAATTAAACATAAATCTAATTACACGATTAGCTAAAATAAGAAATACATATACAAGGAACTTACTAAATTACAGATATATAGGATTCAATATTCTTACCGTTATAAGAGAGAGAAATAATGTTATAGAGAGAGAGAGAGAGAGAGAGAGAGAGAGAGAGAGCTTAGATTTCTTTATTAATTTAGATAGCATCAAAATATTTATGCTTATTTTTTAGATTACAAGAGTTACCATTAAATCCAATTATTCTATTATTTTTACAAGTAGCCCACACACTAATTTCGATATTTTACACTACAGTTTATGCAGGTTATTCTACAATCTATTCAACGAGAGAGGTTACATATGAATGCAAAAATCATAGGACAATTATCCAAACAATATGCTACTTGCTTGCAATCTTACTTGTTGTGCATTGAAATATCTAAATTAAAAGGCGAAGTTTGGACATAAGTATATCCTTTCCATTAACTTTGGCCTGTAGAGAGAGAGAGAGAGAGAGAGAGAGAGAAAGAGAGAGAGATTAGATCAGATTTCTTTATTCATTTAGATAGCAACAAAATATTTATGCTTAGTTTCTGGATTACAAGAGTTATTATTGAATCCAATAATTCTATTACTTTTAAAAGTTACACACTAATTTCGATATTATACACTACAATTTTCACAGGTTATTCTATGATTCTATAATCTATTCAACGAGAGGTTACATATGAATGCAAAAATCATAGAGCAATTATCCAAACAATATGCTACTTGCTTGCAATCTTACTTGTTGTGCATTGAAATATCTAAATTAAAAGGCGAAGTTTGGACATAAAAATGTCCATTCTTAGGAAAGGATAAGTATATCCTTTCCATTAACTTTGACCTGTAGAGAGAGAGAGAGAGAGAGAGAGAGAGAGAGAGAGAGAGAGAGAGAGAGAGGAAGAGAGAGATTGGAAGAGAGAGAGTGGAAGAGAGAGAGAGAGAGAGAGAGAGAGGAATATAGTTACGCAAACTATTTGTGGACAATATCAGCTGTTGGAACGCACAAGGAACAAACGAAAGCGCCTTCATTTTTGTCTACAAGCTGCACTTTGTAACAAAATAATTCATTCCATAAGTCATTGACCTTTGTCACAAACAAGAAAAAGACGTTATCGAAAATAGTTGGAGGCTAAAAGTCATTAATTTAGTCCAGTCTATAAGGCGGACTAATCAAGATCCAACTCCTATATTATAGTCTGTCCAAGCAAAGAAGACATTCTGACAAGATGGGAAAATGACTCCAGCCCAATCAATAATGGTTCAACAATAACAAATTTGGTTACAAATTGTCGATCAGAATGTTTCCTACAATTTGAAACCGAATTGAAAAATCTTGAACAAATATTGACCAAGCTGAAATAATTTTTTCAACATGCCAGAATGTCTTCTCTGGTTGAACAGACTATAACAAGGTTTAGGAATTCGCTAGTTGGAAAAAACTGAACTGGTTCTTTCGTAACTAATAGATTAAAGCGGTTCACACAGGAAAGATGAGGAGGAGGCTGTACACCTGACAGCGCTCCAACAGCTGATGTTGTCGATCGGTATCATTCAGCTATACCTAGATGATGTTTTTGAAATGAAAGAGATAATTGATGCCCTACATCAGCTGTTAGCAGGTTACATCAGCTGTTAGTAGGTTACATCAAGTACAAGAGACAGACAGACTGCCCAAAATAACTATTCTATGAAACTGGGCAGCTCTAGCAGCGAATTTAGAGCCGTGCAGCTCGAGCTGCCGCTTGTGAATCGGTTATTTGCCCGCAAAACGAGACGAATAGTCTGTCTAAGCAAAGAAGACCCTCTGGCACGATGGGAAAATGATTCAATCTCGATCTATCATGATTCAAAAAATATCCATTTGATCTGAAATTGTAGGAAACAATTTTATCTACTATTGAGACCACATTTATAATTTTTGAGCGAATATTGACTAATATGGAGTCATTTATCATCTTGCCAGAGGGTCTTCTTTGCTTGGAAAGACTATACTATAGTCGGTCCAAGCAAAGAAGAGGATTTGGCAAGATGAGAAAATGACTCCAGATTAGTCAATATTGATTCAAAAATTATTAACTTGGTTTCAAAATGTAGATCAGAATGTTTACTACAATTTGGTATCAAATTAATGATTTGTGAACCGATAATGTATAAGCATCTAATGTATAATGCATGTGTACAATCTATATAACCGAAATGGTACTGACTGATTCATTCATTCATTCATCACCAGAACTAAAAACCCACTGAAGCGAATGCGTTCAAATTTGGCAGGCATGTTCAGTTGGACGTTTAGACGCGCGCTAAGAACGGATTTTAAAAACTTTTCAGGGATACGCTAAATATTTGAGTTTTTCGGCGTTTTCTCAATTTTTTCGAGAACCAATAGGTAGAAAATGTTGATATTTGTTGGGCAGGTTCAGATAAGGTCTAGAAATGGTGTGTTAAATATTTTTGAAATCCCTTCAAGATTACGCCAATAATCAGGTTTACAAAATTGTAAATGTATTGCGGGTTGCATATCTTCCGCCTTGATACGACCAATCCTTAGTGTAAATTCAATGGTTCAGTGAGATTATAGATGGAGTAATTAAGAAGATATTGAATCAAGTTTAAAACAATGTCCGATATACTTCCCAAGGTTACGCTCAACATTAGCGTTTTACCATTTTTCGGAACAAATAGGCAGAAATTTGTTAACAGGTCATTTATTAGGTCAATAAATAATGCTCTGTTCAATAAATTTCGAACCCCTTCTGAACGGAATTTGCAGGCGAGCGAAGCGAGCTTGTTTGTCTCAGCTGACACTGGCAGAGGTTTTCCAAGCGAGCGAAGCGAGCCTGTTTGACTCACTTACACTGCCGATACTGGCGGGGGTCCAGGGGGCGGAGCCCCCTGGCTAGGCGGAAAAGGCGAGCGAAGCGAGTCTGCCGGCTAGTAGACTATATTTATATGTATAAAAAACACGATATTGTCTAGATCATGGGCCAAGTGAATAAAAACGAGTAAATACTTGGTAGTACGGTCTGTCTAGTAAAGTCTTTACTACCTAGTAAACGCTCGCCCGGTTAGTAATCACTCGCTTCTATGTGAATAACCCTAGTACGCTCTCTTCTAGTGTTTACTAGGAAAAACCCGAGTCTCTACTAGAGAGTATACTCTCCAGCGCTTTTATTCACATAGAATCTCCCTAGTTCTTACTAAGCAGCTATTTATAGATGTGTTCGCAACCGAATACAGAAAGTTCAAGTCTACCTGAATAATTTCTTCTTATTTTTAGTCCTATTTGAATGAATAACATTATTGATTGGATCAGGTTCTACACATGAAATTATTTCAAATCTCTCTAAAATAGTAAAAACTTCGATACTCTTGAAGATATTAAATTTGTTTGTGGAAATCTGGAAACTGAAAAAATAAAAAGAATTTCAAGATGAAACTATTTTGATTTTCAGATAAAAATGTTTTATTGAATAAGCAGGATTCACCCACCAGAAGTTTTTTAAAGAATAGAAGAAAGTTCCGAGGATATCTGTTCTGTTTTTAAGTGGGACCATCAGTTTAAAAATGAAATAAGTTTCAGATTAAGAGTTACCAGTTTCAATTATTTCTATTTCCCGCAGCTAATCTATTCTCAAATAGAATTAATTACTTAATATATTGACTATTTCAATAATAGTAATTTTCTTGAAATTTATATCTATTTATTGATTGATTTATTCATTTGAGTACAAATATACAACATGAGGAGAGAAAATAAAACAATCAATCGCCCAAAACTTATTCTATTCCTAAAAATACAGCCCATTGAAAACTAGCACTAATTTGCTTTTGGATATTTGAATTTTTAAATCCTTTCATGGTGGAATCCAACCACCGCATTGAATGCATTGAATGAATAGGCTGGACAACAAAGCAAAATTAGAATAGGTACCGTGCAACGAGTAGGCCAACAAATCTATTTTTGTACTCGGTTTGACCATTTTGGTATTCTTCAGGTGTGGGCCTATTCTTCATATTTCTCAGAAAATGAAATTAAGAATAGCTGTGGATTCTAATCACAAGATAACTGTGGAGAGCTGTACAAGATAGGTACAAGTTATTTGTTACCTACCTGCTATCAACTCAATTACGGTACTGCTTTCATTGATTCCTAGGTAGAAGAGGGACAAACACAATTCTCATGCAGTTTTTTTTTCTCTATAGCCTTTGACTTTCTTCAATGCTCATATAGAGGACATCTGCTATGAGCTATTCGCTACCTGCCATTCTACTAATTATAGAATTACGGTATCGTAGTCGAGGCCATAGATAAAACGAATTCTTGGGAAGACCTGGTCGAATACTAAAATATAACATTCCATTCTATTTTGTACCAAACTAACACGAAACCATCGTATGACTATGATATCTATAATATCATAGTACTATATATAACTATATCTTGTTCTATTATATTTGTATATACTTACTAGCTAGGTAGTTGAATTGTTACATCAGTTTCATCTATATAAGTGTTATACTGTACCATTATCATAGTATAGTTATATTAATGACAATAATTTGGCCTGAAAATAAACAAGAAATGTTGTCAGTCCGGTTAAGCCGGAATTAGTTACATGTTAATATTCCTATAGTATTATAATATGAAAAGAGATTGAAATTATAATTTTTTTCTTAGTTTTTTCTCTCTTTTTATATGATTTCACTTAATAATAGAAATATTACCGTTTAAGACCAGCCTGACAGACATTAGCCGATTGAAAAATAATTTTCGTGAGCTCCTAAATATTTGTATAACTAAATAATTTCAATAGATAGTAAGATAGCTCCATAGAATAGGCTGAATAATTAATTTTCGTTGATAAACTTGAATATGTTAGAGGGGAATTGCCTTAGTATTCTCTTGCAAGTCTGCTCTGACCCTACCTTGCAAAAAGGCTAGTAAATACTAGCCTAGTAAAGTCTTTACTAGCTTTTATTCACACAAAAGCTAGTAAACACTAGGAAAATTCAAGGTCGACTAGAGCTTACTAGGCCCCTTAGTAAACGCTCGAGTCGAGCCTCTACTAGACAGGCTTTTATTCACTCCAAAGCTAGTAAATACTCAAAAAACCCTTAGTAAAGTCTTTACTTGTTTTTATTCACCAGGCCCCATGTTTAAAGAGCACAATATTGTCTATATTACAGGAAATTCTTTGTGATAAAGTCAATATTGTGCTCTTCAATTATGTACATATACAAGTATCACAACATCTCACCTGACACTGTGTCTTCAACATCTATACGTCTTCAGAATAATTGTGGAAAAATGAGAATAAAAAAGTATAAAAAGAAACAAAATTGCACGAAGCAGGTGGAAGCACATTTCTTTTCACGCCATTTGTCAATACTGACATATGAAAGACAAGACAAAAATAGAAAATACCTTCAGATCGTAGATAGAACCCAATTAGGAGAAGACAGACGTCTCAATTTACCTGCAAAAAAGAGGAAATAGATTATTTATTTGACTAAGATTTGCCAAAAACTTTGCTAGTGACTAATGATCCTTGTAGAACATTATAATCTAATCAAAATCTAACTCAATTTATCAATGGTTCATGACAACTCACTGGCGGCTCGTACCCACGATACAGGTGAAGTGTCCGTATCTTCTAATGTACAGCACTTCACCTTTTTCGTGGCCACGAGCCGCCTGGGTGACAACTAATTCTGGAGCTGGAACCAAAAAGTTAGGCAGTTTCTTCTGCCTCTTCCACGTCATGTAAACAACTAACAGCTGATGTAAAGTCTTATCAGTCGCTTGGCGGCTTATCAATCTCCTCCCGAAAAACGAGTTGGCCGTGTCTATGTGATTGTGCTGTGGTCAAAGAATTTCGCCCCGGTCAAGCCTCGAACCCGGGTACACCTAGTTATCAGACCGGCGCGATATCACTTACTCCAAAAATTCACCCAACTTCATTACAGTTACGTTAGATTCTTCCATTAGCTCTGTTATATTGATTTAGTTACAAGGCATCACTTCACTTCTCCTTTATCTTCTTCTTCTTCTTCTTCTTCTTCTTCTTCTTCTTCTTCTTCTTCTTCTTCTTCTTCTTCTTCTTCTTCTTCTTCTTCTTCTTCTTCTTCTTCTTCTTCTTCTTCTTCTTCTTCTTCTTCTTCTTCTTCTTCTTCTTCTTCTTCTTCTTCTTCTTCTTCTTCTTCTTCTTCTTCTTCTTCTTCTTCTTCTTCTTCTTCTTCTTCTTCTTCTTCTTCTTCTTCTTCTTCTTCTTCTTCTTCTTCTTCTTCTTCTTCTTCTTCTTCTTCTTCTTCTTCTTCTTCTTCTTCTTCTTCTTCTTCTTCTTCTTCTTCTTCTTCTTCTTCTTCTTCTTCTTCTTCTTCTTCTTCTTCTTCTTCTTCTTCTTCTTCTTCTTCTTCTTCTTCTTCTTCTTCTTCTTCTTCTTCTTCTTCTTCTTCTTCTTCTTCTTCTTCTTCTTCTTCTTCTTCTTCTTCTTCTTCGTCTTCTTTTCATCAACCTCCTCTTCACAACTCTCCCACCTTCTTTTTTCCCTCCTCGTCCTCCTCCTCCTCCTCCTCCTTTTTCTTCTTCTCCTGCTTTTTCCACTTGTCTCTATCAGTCTGATACAATCTCCAATCATCAGAGCGCCCTGAGGTGTTCTCTTAATTAGCCTCGCCATAAAAGATTTTTACTTGCTACTTCTCCTTCCTCTCCTCCTCCTCCTCCTCCTCCTACTCCTCCTCCTCCTTCTTCTCCTCCTCCTCCTCCTTCCACTTCTCACCAACACTTCTGGCTGCAAGCCAGTAGGAAAACATCCAATTTGGGTTTCGTACTCGACACTTTAAAGATACAGGGAAATAATGCAAAATCAAGGGTCTGGTGAAGTGAGGAGTGCTTGGAGAACAATGGAAAATAATAAGAGAAAGTGAGCAGAAATTTTAAAATCACGATATTGATTAATGGAAGATAGAAGGGCTGGCAAAAGAAAAAAATTTTCAAGTTAAAGGTTGGCAAATAGAAGCAATATTAATAATTATATATGTATGGATCATTATTGGTTGTAATAGTTTCGATATTTTCCCCTCGAAGAAGCATTTAAATTTGCCTATTCAATTCCATGTAATTGATTTATGTTTAACAAAACTGAAATGTTCGGAAAATGTTGATTGAAAAGTTTCCAATATTGCTATTTTATGAGGGAAACTTGAAGTATTACTTGTTTTAGGAGCAACCAATCAAAGCTCTGATTATCTTCTATAATCTTTGTTACATAAATTCTTAAAAACACACTGTATTATAAAAATTAATATTATTAAAAAACTGTTGATTTCAAATGTATGAGACTCATTCGACTGCATTTTTTGGAAAAAATACTTCATTTGAACTAATGCAATGTTGTTGTCCCCACGGAACTGAACTGGTAAAAATTTATTTGATAGAAAGAACCAAATAACCATTCACATCTCAGATCAAAATTCACCTCCAAATCGATTCTCATTAACATTACAAAGAACAACGACCCAAGAACATATCCCTGTGGAACACCATTTCATTCACCCCCATATTTCACTTACAGACAGCTATTTTCGACAACCACAGATCCCACTACATTTAAACACATTTTCAACACCACTAGTGAGGTTAGTCTAGCTATTTGCGCCAGAAGCGTGCCTTGGGGAAAGCCCCAAACCGGTCGAAAGCCTTCGAAAGATCCAAGATGTTTTTGCAACTTGAAAAAAGCATGCAATTTGGCCAGCCGCCCATACAAGGACACTTCATCTCTTTTATCTTCCCCACTTTTCGTGTCTCGCACTTTGTTTCTAACCCTTCCCCTTCCTCTCTTTATCTTTCGTTCTTGACGACAGAAGAGACTTTTCTTCCCCCCAACCAACGCTTTCTTTCCTCGCGGTGTTATTCTTAATACCTTCCGGGGTAAGATGTTCCCATTTTCTTTTCGTTTCCCTCTCCGCCTAAATGGCACTCTCTTTTTTAAACGTGTAGCATAATTTTTCTCCCATTCCTTCTTCTCTCTCTCTCTCCACATTACTTTCTATTCGCCATCAGTGTTGAGCCTTTTATAACCTCATTGGTATTGTCGATCTTTTTTGTTGGCCCCTTAAACCTTTTGCTTTTCTTTTCCCCAGCGATTTCCATTTTAAACGAACCGCATTACTGGCTCGTCTCCATTTTCTTTTTCCTTTCTACTTGTTCTTCTTTCTCTTCTATTTGTTGTTGTCCTTCTTCTTCATCATCTTCAATTCTTTTTCATTCTCTTCCCTCCACTTCTTCTCCTTTCACACCTTCTAGGTGTCTATCTTTTCTTTTCATTTTTTTCCATTCCTTTCCTTTTTCTTCTTCTTTTTCTTCCATATCTTCCTCCTACATCTTTTCATTCTCCTACTCTCCGACTACTATATCCACAATCCACTCTCTCCACAATCCTTCTTAATCCACAGCCTCTCTCGTATATTTTCCTTCTTATCCTCCTTCTTTTCTACTCTTTTAACTTCTTTTTTTGTCCTCCAACTCCTATTTTTATCTCCTTTTTTCCGTCTTGTCCTTTTTATTCTCCTACTATTGTATCACCTCTCTTTCTAATGCAATAATTTATGAATTAATTTCATTAATTTTCCTCATTTTTCTTCTTCTTTCCTCAACGAATTCCTTCATTTATTTATTTTAATTCCTGTTCTTAAATTTTTCCTTTCTCTTCGCCTTCTCCTTATTATTAGCATTTTTCTTCTCTTCTTCTTCTTCCTCTTCTTCTTCCACTTCTCTTCTTCTTCTTCTTCTTCTTCTTCTTCTTCTTCTTCTTCTTCTTCTTCTTCTTCTTCTTCTTCTTCTTCTTCTTCTTCTTCTTCTTCTTCTTCTTCTTCTTCTTCTTCTTCTTCTTCTTCTTCTTCTTCTTCTTCTTCTTCTTCTTCTTCTTCTTCTTCTTCTTCTTCTTCTTCTTCTTCTTCTTCTTCTTCTTCTTCTTCTTCTTCTTCTTCTTCTTCTTCTTCTTCTTCATCTTCTCGCTCAGCACTTGGTATTCAATTGAAGCATATTCTTGGCCAGATTCCCTACTTTTATGTCATTTCCCCCCTTTTCAGTCTTTTTTTTACTTTTATCCGATTGTCATCAGCTGAATAGCATTTTAATGAGAAAAGTCACTTACAAAAGTATAGTCTGTCCAAGCAAAGAAGACCCTATGGCAAGATGGGAAAATGACTCCATTTCACTCAATATTGGTTCAAAAATTATAAATTTGGTCTCAAATAGTACATCAGAATCTTCCGTAGAGTTGGAAAACAAATTTTAATGTTTGAACCAATATTTACCAAGCTGGAGTAATTTCCTCAACTTGCTAGAATGTCTTGTTTGCTTGTACAGACTATTGGAATGAAAGTGAAAAAGGAATAATATCGCTTTCATTTTGGTTATAAAGGGTGACATTCAGGCTGGGTTATCATCAACACAAATCCTACGTATAAAAAAAGCTTTTGGAAAATTAGAATAAGGGAAGATTGGAATTCTAACGAAACAGATATCTAGAGAGGGATGAAAAATAAAACTTGACTAAGACTGAAACTATTACTTCAAGGATTGAAAAAAGTTTCATTTTGGAACAGTATAAGTGATTGGAAAAATTCCTACTTGCATACAAATTTTCAATAATTTAGCAAGTAGTGTCTTATTTTGACAAACATAAGTGACAATTTTCATCTATCATAGTCAATTATTTTAATAATCTTCTTTTGAAATCATATTCTTTTGTGAAGTATAATTGTAATTTTATATTGTCAAAATAAAAGTGATTTGATTTGGAGGAAAAAATTCAAAACGAGGAATATTAAATGGAACATGTGAGGGAAATTTTCTTAAGGGTGGAAGGTAGTTGACGGCAAACTGCTGAACGGCAAAATTATGTCCCATAAGAACAATGTAATCTTTATCAATCTCTTGGAGCAGATAGAGCCTCTATCTATGGACAGAATTCCACGTTCTTTATGTCATTGGAAAGAGAATTCAATTCTCCAGGGGCGTGACTTTTCACTTTTTCGATTTTCAGTTTATTTCAATAATTGGAGTTCAATACTTTCATAGTTCATTAATTATATAATAATTATTGAAAAATTTAAAATTTGAAAAAGTAAAAAGTCACGCCGCTGGAGAATTAAATCCTCTTTCCAATGAGATGAAGAACGTGAAATTCTGTCCATAAATGGAGGCTCTATCTGCTCCAAGAGATTGATAAAAATTACATTGTTCTTATGGTACATAAATTTGCCGTTCGGCAGTTTGCCGACTACTACTGCCCACTCTTGCATCGGGTAGGGAGAATGGAAACAACGGATTCATTGCACATTCTTAACAATATTTTGTAGTAAATTAGAAAGTACAGAACAAAGAAGAAAAACGGAAATAAAGAGGAACTGAGAAGAAAACAGAAAAAATTAGTGCATAAACGAGCAAAAAAAAAATCTAGTTTGTAGTAATGATGAAACGGGGAAAAAATTAAGAATAAGAAAACCTTTAGAACAGAAAAATAAAATAATATAAGGCACATATTAGTGCATAAACGAGCAAAAAAAAAATTCTAGTTTGTAGTAATGATGAAACGGGGAAAAAATTGAAAATAAGAAAACCTTTAGAACAGAAAAATGAAATAATAAAAGGCAAAATTCGGTATAATAAGTTTAAGAAGAGAAGGCAGAGAAGAGATAGAGTGAGTTGTGTACGAGAATAAGGGAAAAGAAAAGGAAGTTAGAGAAGGAATGAGAAGAAGAAGTTGAAGAGAAAAGGAGAATACCAACTTTAGAAAAGCAGTATAATCAGACTATTGGGACAACTATAAAAATTTTAAATAACAATTTGAAGTATAATTCGCATATTTTAAAAAGAAGAGAAGAAGAGGTAGTAGGGGGAGGAGTAGTGGTATAAAAAAAGAATATTTAGAAAAAGAAGTAAAAGAAGAAGCAAAAAGCAAAATTGAGAGACAACACCTCTGGAAATGGCGGAGACAGGTGCTCGAAGCTGTGAAAAGTAAAGTATCCTTTAACACGGATTACAGAGATCAGGTGTCAAGTCCCTTACTCCTTCTCCTCCTCCTACTACTCCTCCTCCTCCTCCTCCTCCACCACCTCCACCACCTACTCCTCCTTCTCCTCCTACTACTTCTCCATCTCCTCCTTCTCCTCCAGCACCACCTCCACCCCCTCCTCCATCATTTTCTTCCGTTTATTCACATTTTCCTTCTTTTCTAGTAAGGGCTGAATCCTGACTCTTCCACTTGCTTCTTTTTCTTTTCCTATTTCTTTTTCCAACTATTCTTCATCTTCTCCTACTCCTCCGTTCCTCCTCCTCTTTCCCTTCTCCTCCTTCTTCTCATCAACCATTTTCTCCCACTTATTCTAATTCTTCTTCTCAAACTCCTCTTCTTCTTTTTCTTCTTCTAGTTTTCTGAATTTTTTTCACCTTTTCCTACTTATCAAGTGAGGGCTAAACCCTGACTCTTCCTTTCCCATCTTCTTCTTTTTTAACTCTTCTTCATCTCTTCTTCTACTTCCTCTATTCTAATCTTTTATTTTTTCTAACCTATCAAGATAGGTCTAGAATATGATTCTTCCTCTTTCTTCTTCATTTTTTTCAACTCTTTTTCTACTTATTCATCATCTTCTTCTTATTCTTCTTTTTCCCATTTCTTCTTGCTCCAACTCTTCTCCTTGTCATCATCATCCTCTTCTTTCCTCTTCTACTTCTTCATTTCTTGTTACCTATCAATTTGGGGCTAAACACAGACGCTTTCTCTTTCTTCTTCTATCAATTCTTTCTTCTTCTTATTTCCTTCTTCTTTTCTTCTTCTTCTCTTCTTCTTATCTTCTTATAATTCTTCTTTTCTTATCTTTTTCTTCTTCTTCTTCTTTTTTTTCTTCTTCTTCTTCTTCTTCTACTTCTTCTTCTTCTTCTTCTTCTTCTTCTCCTTCTTCTTCTTCTTCTCCTTCTTCTTCTTCTTCTCCTTCTTCTTCTTCTTCTCCTTCTTCTTGTTCTTCTTCTTCTTATACGTTTTTTTCCACTTCCTCCTACCTTTCAAGTTAGGGCTAAACCAGGCTGGAAGTCAGACAGAAAAGACTTGCAGAAATCCCGTATCTAAAGGGATTTTCAGGTGATGAAATTCGGTAACTTTTCCACCTCCTTCTCCTTCTTCCTCTTGATATTCTTACATTTCGTTATTTTCTCTTCATCCACCCCCATATAACTCATCTATATCTACCATTGTTGCCCCATATACTCTGTTCACTGAGTGATTAGAGCAAACTATTTTTCGTTATTCCTTGTATGCTGATTGCATCAATTTTTCAAAATGTTTCAGGAAATACTGAAAATAAAAATAAACAGTTAGGTTTTCTGAAGAAATTATTGATTGGGATTGTAGATCTATATCTATAAAAGCGAAATGGCACTGACTGACTGACTGATTCATTCATTCATTACCAGAACTAAAAATCCACTGAACCGAATGCGTTCAAATTTGGCAGGCATGTTCAGTTGGACGTTTAGACGCGCGCTAAAAACGGATTTTAGAAACTTTTCAAGGATACGCCAAATATTTTAGTTTTTCCAGAGTTTTCTGCCTTTTCCCAATTTTTTCGAGAACCAATCGGTAGAAAATGTTGATATTTGGTGGGCAGGTTCAAATAAGGTCTAGCAATGTTGTGTTAAAATATTTTTGCAATCCGTTCAAGATTACGCCAGTAATCAGGTTTTTCAAAATTGTAGATGCATTGCGGGTTCATACCGCAATGGCGCATAGGCGCCACCGATAGGCGCATATCTTGCGCCTTGATACGACCAATCCTTGCTGTAGATTCAATGGTTCAGCGAGATTATAGATAAACTAATTTGGAAGATATTGAATCAAGTTTCAAACTATGTCCGATATAGTTCCCAAGGTTACGCTTAATACTAGCGTTTTACTATTTTTCGGAATTTTCATTGGATTTTTCGAGAACAAATTGTTAGAAAATGTCGATATTTGGTGAACAGGTCCAGATTAGGTCTAGAAATGCTGTGTTCAATAAGTTTTGAATCCTCTCTGAACGGAATTTGCAGGCGAGCGAAGCGAGCCTGTTTGTCTCAGCTTACACTGATGGTGGTTATGCAGGGGAGCGAAGCGAGCCTGTTCGAATCACTGACACTGCTGATACTGTCGGGGGTCCAGGGGGCGGAGCCCCGTTGAAAGGCGGAGAAGGCGAGCGAAGCGAGACAGACAAGAGACAGACAAAACCAACAAACTTTCTGGCGTCACCTATACATTAACAAGCAGGCAGGCTCGCTGCGCTCGCCATCACCGTATAGCCAGGAGGCTCCGCCCCCTGGAACTCCGTCAGTATCAGTAGTGTCAGTGAGACAAACAGGCTCGCTTCGCTCGCCTCTATCAGTGTCAGCTGAGGCAAACAGGCTTAACTCGCTTCGCTTGCCTGTAAATTCCATTCAAATGGATTCACATTGATAATCATTATTTCTATTTCAAAAATATTTCAACACAACATTTCTAGACCTGATATGAACCTGCCCACCAAATTTCAACATTTTCTACCGATTGGTTCTCGAAAATAAATAAAAAAAACTATAGAGAAACTCGAATATTTGGAGTATTCTTATGAGGTTTCAAAAATCCGTTCTTAGTACGAATCTAGAGGTCAAACTGAACATGTCTGCCAAATTTACCACTGCCGTAATCTTGAACGGATTTCAAAAATGTTCAAACACAACATTTTTAGACCCTATATGAACCTACCCACCAAATTTCATAATTTTCTGCTGATCTGTTCCGATTTCTCGAAACATTTAAGAAAACGCAAAAAAAACTATAGAAAAACTCGAATATTTGGCGTATAGTCATTGCCATTGAGTACCATTTCGCTTTTGTATATAAAGATATTACTATTTAACCTCATTACAAATACAAATGAGAAACCAGGCGCTCGCCCAAAACGTCTTCAATTGTAATTTAATAGAGATAAATATGTCCTAAGTGAGATTGTGCACCAATTTGAACTCCACACCACTGGTGCTCATGCCCACGAAACAGGTGAAGTGCTGTACAGTGAAAGATACGGGCACTTCACCTGTTTCGTGGGCACGAGCCGCCAGTGCTCCGCTCCACACACAATTTTCAACAAAAATATGGGAGAAATACAATTTTTATACAACAGAAATTGATGTACAAGCACAATTAACATTCAGAATTTGGAAAAAATTACTTAATATACAATAAAAAATTGAAATTAAGAAGAGAAGATAGGTGGACCAGTTAGATAAATTAAATTAGAAGTATGATTAGTAATGTTGATAAAAAATAAAAGACAACAAATAAATGTAAATAAAAATAAGGAGGACGAAAGAACAAAGAAACCAAAGAATCAAACAATAGGAATTGTGGTTAGTCATAGCCAAGACTTGAATCCATGCTGCTTAAGTAGTTCTATTATTATAGTCTGTCCAAGCAAAGAAGACATTCTGGCAAGATGGGAAAATAACTCCAGCTTGGTCAATATTTGTTTATGAATTATAAATATGATCTTAATAGTAGATCAAATTGTTTACTACAATTTGAGATCAAATTGATATTTTTTAAACCAATATTGATTGAGCTGGAATCATTCTCCCATCTTGCCAGAGGGTCTTCTTTGCTTGGACAGACTAGAGTTCTATTATTAAATTGGAACAAAGAGTTTTATCGTAGCAGCTAGCAGGTGAAGTAATCAACAATAATTTCGCAATGAGATCGAATTAGAGATGGATGGAGATATTGATGAGGAGGAGGAGGAGGAGGAGGAGGAGGAGGAGGAGGAGGAGGGGGAGTAGGAGGAGAAGGAGGAGGAAGAGGAGGAGGAGGAGGAGGAGGAGGAGGGAGGAGGAGAAGGAGGAGGAAGAGGAGGAGGAAGAGGAGGAAAAGGAGGAGAGGAGGAGGAGGAGGAGGAGGAGGAGGAGGATGAGGAGAAGAGGAGAAGGAGGAGAAGAAGGAGGAGGAGGAAAAGGAGGAGGAGGAGGAGGAGGAAAAGGAGGAGGAGGAGGAGGAGGAGGAGGAGAAGGAGGAGGAGGAGGAGGAGGAGGAGAAGGAGGAGGAGGAGGAGGAGGAGGGAAAGGAGGAGGAGGAGGAGGAGGAGGAGGAGAAGAAGGAGGAGTAGGAGAAGGAGGAGGAGAGGAGAAGTTGGAGAAGGAAGAAGTAGAGGTAGAAGAAGGAGGAATGGGAAGAGAAGAAGAAGCACAAAGATGATGGTGAGAAGGAGGAGGAGAAGGAGGAGTGAACGCAGTAGCAGATGAATGAAGAGAGAATGAGAAGGAGGATTGAGAAAAAGCAGAAAGAAGGATGAAGAGGAAAAGAGTGATAAAACAATTGGGAGATGCTGATGAAAAAAGACAGAGAATGACAGAATGCCATAAAGGAGTGGGATAAGGAACAGAAAAAGTTTGAATAGTAAGTGGAGGAGACAGGATGAGAAAAAAGAGATGAAGGATGATGTGGTGACGAGGAGTAGGAAGTGGAGTAGGATAAGGAGAAGGAGAAGGGGGAGGTGGAGGAGGAGGAGGAGGAAAAGGAGGAAAAGTATAATAGAATTTTTTATATCAACGCCCAGTTCTTGATGACTGGTTAGTATTGCGAAAGCTTATAGCTGGAGAGTATGATTCATAGCTTGAGAATTTTTGAGATGAGAAGAAGAAGAAGAAGAAGAAGAACAAATGGAAGTCACTACAAAGCAGGCAGACGAAGTTGAAGAAGATGAAAAGAAAGTTAATAAAGATGAGGAGGTGGTGAAGGAGAAGGAGGATGAGAAGAAGAAGGAAGAAGAAGAAGAAGAAGAAGAAGAAGAAGAAGAAGAAAAAAAAAAGAAGACGAAGAAGAAGAAGACGAACAACGAGAAGAACAAGAAGAAGAAGACTAAGAAGGAGAAGATGGAGATGGGGAAGAAGAAGAAGAAGAAGGAGGAGAAGAAGAAGATGATGATGATGATGATGATCAAGAAGGAGAATGAGTTGAAAACTGGAAGAAGGAGCAGTGAAGGAGGGAGAAGTGTGACAAGAAGAAGAATGAAAAGAAGGGGAGGACAAGAAGGAGCTGATGAATATCAGAAATAAGAAGATTAAGCCGTGGAGAAGGAAGATGAAGAAAAATAACAAGAAGAAGAAGAAGAAGAAGAAGAAGAAGAAGAAGAAAAAAAAATGGAAGTCACTACAAAGCAGGCAGACGAAGTTGAAGAAGATGAAAACAAAGTTAATAAAGATGAGGAGGTGGTGAAGGAGAAGGAGGAGGAGGAGGAGAAGAAGAAGGAGGAGATGAAGAAGGAGGAAGAAGAAGAAGAAGAAGAAGAAGAAGAAGAAGAAGAAAAAACTTATTCAAGAGAACAAGACTGAAACAGTAGCCCAACGAATGTATAAAGCAACATCTCGTCGTATTTCTCAATCCACTTTATTCATTCAATCATTAGTCATGGACAATTTATGAAATGGCGCTTCAAAGGATTTGTAGGAAAGAGAAAAGAAGAAAAAAGGAGAGAAAAAGAAGAAGAAAGGAGATGATATCATAGCAATGGTCAGATGAACAGAGATTTGCAATTCGTTTCTTTAACTTTGTAACTGGAACTACTAAATCTAGATTTCTTTTGTACAAGATCTGAGGTTCAATATTACATGAAAATGAGAGAAAATTGAGAATATAATAAAGTTTAATGTAACTGGAACAAATTGATAACCAAAATAATTAACTAAAATAACTAATGAAAAAATATTGCTCTGAATTCAAAATTTGTATATCTCTATTATATAAAAGCGAAATGGCACTGACTGATTCATTCATTCATTCATTTATTCATTCATCACCAGAACTAAAAATCCACTGAACTGAATGCGTTCAAATTTGGCAGGCATGTTCAGTTGGACGTTTAGACGCGCGCTAAGAACGGATTTTAAAAAATTTTCAAGGAAACGCCAAATATTTTAGTTTTTCTATAGTTTTTCAACATTTTCTTCATTTTTTCGAGAACCAATCGGTAGAAAATGTTGATATTTGGTGGGCAGGTTCGGATAAGGTCTAGAAATGTTGTTTTAGAATATTTTTGCAATCCGTTCAAGATTACGCCAGTAATCAGGTTTTCAAAATTGTGGATGTATTGTGGATTGCATATCTTCCGCATTGATACGACCAATCCTAAGTGTAAATTCAATGGATCAGCGAGATTATAGATGGAGTAATTAAGAAGATATTGAATCAAGTTTCAAACAATGTCCGATATACTTCCCAAGGTTACGCTCAATATTAGCGTTTCACTATTTTTCGGAATTTTTCTTAGATTTTCCGAGATCAAATTGGCAGAAAATGTTGAAATTTGGTCTTACAAGGTCTAGATTATGTCAATAAATTCTGTGTTCAATAAATTTCGAACCCCTTCTGAACGGAATTTGCAGGCGAGCGAAGCGAGCCTGTTTGTCTCAGCTGACACTGGCAAAGGTTTTGACTCACATGCCGATACTGTCGGGGGTCCAGGGGGCGGAGCCCCCTGGCTAGGCGGAGAAGGCGAGCGAAGCGAGCCTGCCGGCTAGTATTTCATAAAAATAAGAGAAAATGAAGAGTATAATAAAGTTTAATGTAACTAGAACAAAATAATAACCAAAATAATTAACTAAAATAACTAATGAAAAAATATTGCTCTAAATTAAATGTTTATGTATAATACGGTGTTTCTCCTCGACTAGAAATTGCTGCGAAAAAAAATAACTCGAATTTATTATTTTTATCAAAATTTGGTATGAGGACGTTTTGAGCGTTTGTGTTTTCAGCCAATAAGTTCATTATTTTCTGTAAATGAATAAATAAATAAATATAATGTCCAACTGATGATAATAACTGAATCTAAATTGCAGGAATCATTCATGAACATTCAGCGATAATAGAATATGAGTAGATTGGGCTTCCAATCTACAGCATGCTAGCCGACTGCTAGTGTACTTACCTCGCCTGGCTGGTCTGGTAATCTCATATTATACGGGCTTCTTATATCATTCATAACTCAAGTTTAAATAGGAATATTAAAACGAAATTGACATCAATAGTATAGTCAAATCATGCTCTACAAATAATGTGATATACTATTTCATTGTAACTATGATAATTTTCAAGTTATTGTTTTACAAATCAAAATAGTGTAGTATTTGGTGATAGCGCGCATCTTCATTCTCTTCAATTAATTTCTATGATAGCTTTTAATGGGAGAGGTATTGAATGAAGTTTATAGTACTAGTTAAGATCTTTAATTTTATATAATTATTGTTTGTTTGTTTGTTTATGAGGGTGAAGCCCACATAAGCTCATAGGCTTGTGCGTGGGTAATGAAATGGATGATAGATGACGACTACTTTTTAGGTAGTCGGGACCGACGGCTTATCGTCTCCTCCGAAAGACGGGTTCGTATCTATGTGATTGTGCTGTGGTCAAAAATTGTTCTCCGCTTGGGATTCGAACCAGGGTCCACCTGGTTATCAGACCGGCGCTTTATCACTCCTCCAACGAGCCACCCATTATTATAACATATTATTCATATTATAATACCATTAACTATATAATCGAAGAACAGCAGAAGATCGCGTAGAAGAATGGAAATAATAATTAACCAAGCATCAAGGCTTTTAAAAGGCTTTGTAAATCATCCATAACTCAAGTTCAAATACTCTGTTCAATACTCAATAATACTCTACAAGGATCGTGACTATCATTGTGATTTTTTTCATCGTAATTATCATGATTTCTACGTTATTTGTTGAAAATCTAAATAGTATAATATTATTTGATTTTTTGCGTGCATTTTTATTTTCTTCAATAAACTTTTCAGATAAAATTTATGGTTTGAGAGAAAAATTAATCTAATAAAACTTATAGAACTTATTGAGATCTAATGTATAATTCAGATTCTATATCTGATTTATATTCAGATTTCTATATTCTATTCTCTCTGTGAACACTGTGAGAGCTCTGGCATATTCCATTAAGTATATGTGCTTTCAAGACAAATATTATGCATATTTCGCATTTTTTCAACATCTGATTTATTGGCTAGATTCATTGTTATAGTCTGTCCAAGCAAAGTAGACCCACTGGCCAGATGGGGAAATGACTCCAGTTTGGTCAATATTTGTTCAAGAATTATAAATGTGGTCTTAATAGTAGATCAAATTGTTTCCTATAATTTGGGGACAAATTGATAATTTTTGAACCAATACTGACCAAGCTTGAGACATTTTTCCATCTTGCCAGAAAGTCTTTTTTGCTTGGACAGACTAAGCTGGGTTAGTGATGATTAGTAATAGTTTCTCATGGGTTATCTCACTCAATAAATTTTATAAATCAAGGTTATACAATTATTAAAGAATGACATATGATAGAGATTATAGCATTTTAGAGAATATTATAGCAGAGAGATTATAGCTTATTAGATAGTATAGACATATTAGAATATTAGCCGGCTCCGCCCCCTGGACCCCCGACCGTATAGGCAGTGTAAGTGAGTCAAACAGGCTCGCTTCGCTCGCCTGCAAAACCTCTGTCAGTGTCAGCTGAGACAAACAGGCTCGCTTCGCTCGCCTGCAAATTCCGTTCAGTAGAGATTTGAAATTTATTGAGCACAGCATTTCTACACCTAATCTGGACCTGTTTACCTAATTTCAACATTTTCTGCCAATTTGTTCTAGAAAAATCTAAGAAAAACTCCGAAAATTAAAAAAAAATAGTAAAACGCTAATATTAATCGTAGCCTTGAGAAGTATATCGGACATAGTTTGAAACTTATAACTATAACTAGACCTTATCTGAACCTGCCCACCAAATATCAACATTTACTACCGATTGGTTCTCGAAAAAATGAAGAAAACGTTGAAAAACTATAGAAAAACTAAAATATTTGGCGTATCCTTGAAAAGTTCTCAAAATCCGTTCTTAGCGCGCATCTAAACGTCCAACTGAACATGCCTGCCAAATTTTAACGCATTCAGTTCAGTGGATTTTTAGTTCTGGTGATGAATGAATAAATGAATAAATGAATAAATGAATAGATGAATAAATGAATAAATGAATAAATGAATAAATGAATAAATGAATAAATGAATAAATGAATAAATGAATAAATGAATAAATGAATAAATGAGTAAATGAATACATGAATAAATGAATAAATGAATAAATGAATAAATGAATAAATGAATAAATGAATAAATGAATAAATGAATAAATGAATAAATGAATAAATGAATAAATGAATA
Source organism: Sogatella furcifera (assembly GCA_017141385.1). Taxonomy (NCBI): domain Eukaryota; kingdom Metazoa; phylum Arthropoda; class Insecta; order Hemiptera; family Delphacidae; genus Sogatella; species Sogatella furcifera. The sequence continues at coordinate 6,054,768 of CM029559.1, read as the reverse complement.
AATAAATGAATAAATGAATAAATGAATAAATGAATAAATGAATAAATGAATAAATGAATAAATGAATAAATGAATAAATGAATGAATGAATGAATAAATGAATAAATGAATAAATGAATAAATGAATAAATGAATAAATGAATAAATGAATAAATGAATAAATGAATAAATGAATAAATGAATAAATGAATTAATAAATGAATAAATGAATAAATGAATAAATGAATAAATGAATAAATGAATAAATGAATAAATGAATAAATGAATAAATGAATAAATGAATAAATGAATAAATGAATAAATGAATAAATGAATAAATGAATAAATGAATAAATGAATAAATGAATAAATGAATAAATGAATGAATGAATGAATGAATCAGTCAGTGCCATTTCCCTTTTATATATAGAGATAGATTAGAGAGATTATTGCAACATATTATATGGAGGAGAGCATTTAACTATAAATGCAACTTCAGAATCTTCAATTCACAATTTATAAACTTCAACCCGTTATACCATATCACTAAGCCTTGATAATTGTAAATAATTATCATAGATATTTGCATTTCTATTTGAGAATCGTGAGTTTCCTATGCATATCTCTATCAGCATCTCTTGGGTTCAAGTACAGTATTTATATTCATGTCACATTTTATAATACTGTGATCATAAAATATTCAAATATCATTAGTAAACCGTAAATGCATGGAGATACATGCTTCTAGAATATTCTGTCCAAGCAAAGAAGACCCTCAGGCAAGATGGGAGAATGACTCAAGCTCGGTCAAGATTGGTTCAAAAATATTATTAATTTGATCTCAAACTGTAGGAAACAATTTGATCTACTATGAAGTCCACATTTGTAATTCCTGAACAAGTGTAGACCAAGCTGGAGTCATTTTCCAATCTTGCCAGAGGGTCTTCTTTGCTTGGGTAGACTATAATTGTTCTTCAATAAATTTACTCTTTGCATTGGATAATAAAGGATAATCAAGGCGAAATATTTACAAATTTCTTCATGTTTTCACATTTATTGCATTCAATTATTCATCATTTTAACATAAATTTCAACTTCTTATTCGTCTTTCTAATATGTAAGTACTACATTAGAACTTAATTAACGATAATTCGATGATTCTATTAAGAACTTAAACAATAATTCGTACCTCTATAATTCGTAGTAAAAGCTCAAAGTACGTAATATTCCATAACTCATGGCTCCATGATTCGTAATCTTACCTATAGTCCGCGCAATCTAAGTTGACTGTTTTTCTCTTCACCCGGGAAATATCTACGTTGCCAGATTGTGTGAAATTGGAACCTCTCCAAATTCGCGATTAAACCCCATATCTAGACGTAGAATTTTATCCTTGATATGCCAGTTGTTTTAAAAAGTTCCTGAGTAGAACAATTCAAAGGAAATTTGATTTTTTGGAAAAAATTTAAAAATCGTGAAAATATTACTTTCTTTTGTATATTACTCCTCTCACAATCATGGGTTGCAGTAAAAATAAAGTTTTTTTTTATCAAAATGACAAGGAGAATTCGAGCTTTCTAATGGATTTTCTATATCCGACCAATAATTATGTTTCAATTAATGAATATGTTTGTCAATGTCGAGTCTACTCGAACAGAAAACATGAAATTTTCGATGATCTAGAAACTTTTTTGTTTGAGAAGATAAGTGGGTGGTGAAAGCGAGAAAGTTGTTCAAAAACAATTGAAATTATTTTTCCAAATATAGAAAATAGTCGGAAGATCGTAATTTGGCCTCTCAAGAGTTTCAAAGTAAGGAGAGCGGTATATGCATGAATCATTGTATGTTAAAGATTGGAGTTATTGAAGCTAATCGACTTGGATATTCGAGCTGCGAACAGCTGGTTTATCATAAAAATAGTGAGTTTCACAACACCGCGTGATTTTTCCGAAGCTACGCTGTCACTTTTAACATTCAGTTGAATGTGTTTGCGTTAGGAGAAGTTTCAATTTCACGCAAAATGACAACGTAGCTATTTCTCGGGTGGAGGGGGTTTTCGACAACTTAGATTGCGTCGACTATAATTCGTAGTAAAGCTCTGGTCTCATGAACTACGAATTAACGAAGTCCTACTGTACTTCTATTCTGTTTCTCATAATTCAGTATCTTGTAAGTATCTAACATAGTTAAGATATTTTTTAAGGTGGAATAATGCACTGGCGGCTCGTACCCACGGAACAGGTGAAGTGTCCGTATCTTTTACTGTACAGCAATTCACCTGTTTCGTGGGCACGAGCCGCCTGAGAAATAATGATAAATGATTTAAAGAATAACATAGCATTAAGTTTAAGAGAGCCTGTACTTATTTTTTCCAATTTTCAGCATTATAAAATGAGCTAATCTCATTTTGCAACGAATATTTTGTATCACTGATATTTTCTGATCCCAATAATTAATATGATGCTGATTTTGAACAAATAAATAGAATAGAATAGATAATATGGGAATAGAATAGAATAGAATAGAATAAAATAAAATAGAATAGAATAGAATAGAATAGAATAGAATAGAATAGAATAGAATAGAATAGAATAGAATAGAATAGAATAGAATAGAATAGAATAGAATAGAATAGAATAGAATAGAATAGAATAGAATAGAATAGAATAGAATAGAATAGAATAGAATAGAATAGAATAGAATAGAATAGAATAGAATAGAATAGAATAGAATAGGATTAGAATTAGTATTAGAATTAGAATTAGAATTAGAATTAGAATTAGAATTAGAATTAGAATTAGAATTAGAATTAGAATTAGAATTAGAATTAGAATTAGAATTAGAATTAGAATTAGAATTAGAATTAGAATTAGAATTAGAATTAGAATTAGAATTAGAATTAGAAATGGAAATGGAAATGGAAATGGAAATGGAAATGGAAATAGAAATAGAAATAGAAATAGAAGTAGAAGTAAAAGTAGATACAAATAGGAATAGAAATAGAAATAGAAATAGAAATAGAAATAGAAATAGAAATAGAAATAGGAATAGAAATAGAAATAGAAATAGAAATAGAAATAGAAATAGAAATAGAAATGGAAATAGAAATAGAAATAGGAATAGAATAGAATTGAATTGGATTAGATTGAATTGATTTGAATTGAGTAGAATAGAATAGAATGACTTCTTTATTTTAATTACGTGGCGAAGTTTGGACAGTAATGTCCACTCTACCACTTGAACACGAAATGAGCTCAACCAATAAATGTGTCAATGAGCTTCCTTTCTGTACGATTGCGTATCAATTTTGCACTTCTGTATCACTAATACGTATCAGATAGCCGCCGCGTCAATAGGTCCTCAGCCCTGTATATGTGAGTCCTGTTAAAAGTCTTGTAAAACAGGAAAACCACCAACATTTTACAGGAAACATTACCAACGTTTTATATGTTGTTCTTTCACAAAAAACAGGTTTACAGAAATACTCATCTTTTATTATCATGTTTTACAGTTACTTATTATATCCATATAGTCTGTCCAAGCAAAGAAGACATTCTGACAAGATGAGAAAATGACTCCAGCTCGGTCAAAATTGGTTCAAAAATTATCAATTCGATCCCAAATTGTAGCAAACACATTAATCTACAATTTTGAGACGAAATTTATAATTTTTGAGTTAATATCG
>CM029559.1:6018604-6048604 GCA_017141385.1 Sogatella furcifera | reverse complement strand
GTATTTGAATGTTGAATAGGGTTGGAATGGGTGGAACAACCCCAAATAACTTCTGACATTCCTAATGTTTGGATCGATGCTTCGTTGCTGAATTGCTTGCTTTAGTTTGGCTCGCTTCATTCTCTAGTTTGGTTAGAACGGTACTCTAGTCCACAATTGGTATAGAAATAGTCAATAGAAATTGAAAGATAAAATAAAAAAATCAAATAGGCTTCCTTTTTAAACTTTAAGTGTTATTTTTACACAGACATGTTTCAAGCTTCAGCCCATTCTCAATGTGATTAAAATAATACTTAAAGTTTAAAAAAGGGTATTTGATTTATTTCATTTTATCTATCAATTTTTCTAAATAGCCCAGGCAAATTAGACCTTTTCCTCCAGAAAAAATAGGGTAAGGCTGTCTAAATCGTCTCAATCGACTTTGGGCATCCTGAATAAGTTTACTATGAGTTTGCGACGAATTCCGAGGTGTGCATAATGAGGTTTCAAAAAAGTGGTACTGTTTTAGAAAAATGAAAATTTTACCTCATTCAGTATTCTATAGTTCATATCTTCCGTCTGATGTGTTAGAAAGGTGTATTTCGTAATCCCTCTGGGGATAATTTTGTTCTCTACAATTTTAGACCAAGAAAGACTTCTTATCTTGTATATTTTCCGTGTTAGGGCTTTACAAAGGAATTTATTATTTTAGAACCTCACTAAAGCCTCTAAAAAATTAATATTTTTGAAAAATCTCAATTTTCCACCATCATTGTTATCTCGGTAATAAAGCGTTTATGGGGGTTGGTCCCATGGAACATTTTTGTCTACTTGGTGTAAGGAATCAGCCTGAGAAGTATTGCACATTCCACCTGAAACACCCAGTATATGACTTTTAACCGCCTTGATGAGCTGAAAATAATGAGCTATAATTCGTCACGATCCGTCAATATTCACGAAAGTTATGGAGGTCCTTAGTTTATCATCCTTGGAGAGTCCTTCCTACTAGTAATAACCTGAATTCAGGGCGGTTTAGTAATTATAAAATCAAAAAATGATATAAGAAAAAATATTTTAGTGATAAAACTCCAATACAAGAATATATAGACTAATTTTGGAGTTTAATAGTGGAAATATGGTATTTTTTGCTGTGCAACGAAACATGTTGAAAGCCCTAACACGGAAAATATACAAGATAGGAAGTCTTTCTTGGTCTAAAATTGTAGAGAACAAAATTATCCCCAGAGGGATTACGAAATACACCTTTCTAACACATCAGACGGAAGATATGAACAATAGAATACTAAATAAGGTAAAATTTTCATTTTTCAAAAAGTACCACTTTTTGAGGTTTGAAACCTCATTCCTCGGTCCTTGTTTGAGATAGATAGTTGAATTTGATACCAATCTCTTGGAAATTTTATTAGCTGAAAAAAGTATGAGAATGATATTTTTCTCAGACGCTTCGTTTTGGCATAAATTGCGAAAAACTAAAAACAGAACCGAGATTTGGTGGTTTTCTATTCACCTTGTATTATGCACACCTCGGAAGCCGTCGCAAACTCATAGTAAACTTATTTAGGATGCGCAAAGTTGATTAAGACGATTTCCAACCTTACCTTTTTTGGATGCACAGCCTTTTTTCGATCTTATTTGCCTGGGCTAAAAGTTTAAGAGTAATTTTCATAGAAATTGATTTGAATTGGAAGTTGCAGTGAATGGATTGGCAAGAGAAGACCATACGTAGAAAAATGAAGAAGAAGAGGAAGAAGAAGAAGAATAAGAAGAAGAAGAAGGAGGAGAAGGAGAAGGAGAAGAAGAAGGAGAAGAAAAATGAGAAGAAAGAGAGAAATAAAAAACAGTGAAGGGAAAAGAAAGAGAAGAGTACGAATTATGGCAGAAATATAATGTAGGATACTAGAAAGAAGACGAAGAAAGAGAATCTTGAAAGGAAACAGAGAAAGGAGAAATGTTGGAAGATCAGGAGAAAAGTTAATTGAAGGAACATGGAGACAAAAATTTATATAGGAGCAGACAAAACCGCCTAACGTTTCGGTATCAACTATACCACTGAATTGTTTGGCGTCTAACTATATCAATACCTTCTTTAACATTATAGCTTTTCTTTTCACATTTCTAGATTAAAATTTTTCACCTCATAGCTCTCACAATTTTATCAAGGAATATTATGACAATTTTCCACATATTTATACAAAGGGCAAGTTAGACAATAATTGCGCCTCAAAACAATTCAATAACGTTGAATGCAGCGTCTGTAATAAACAAAGCAGTGTACAGAACAGAACCCTGAGTAACCCCAAACAGTTTGACAATAGTTTCAGTTACCCTATTAGGCAGTTGGAATTGGAATTGTTTTGACAACCAGTCACCGGTTGTTTGAGCTCTATTGAGCACTGATAACTTCGTTTCGAGGCCGAACAGTTAGCTCTATTTGTGATTGACTCGATCAAAAGCTTTTGATAGATCAATGAAACATCAGTGGAGTAGTTGATGTATTTCAAAAGTGGTCAAACGGTGATCAGCGCCTGTATAATAATTGAAAGATACAGACATCGAGTTGACGCTACAGAAGCACACTAATCCTCTTCACATTCTCTTCCCCTCCCCTTCTTCTTTCCATTCTACTTCCTTCCTCTTCCCTATTCCTAAAACGCATTGCCTTCCTATTTTGCCTATTCGGAACACATTACAAACACGCTATGCTTTTTAAAGCAGCCAGTCAGTCTTTCATTATTGACATGGAATCGGAATAATAACATCACGTGACCAATTTAGCCCTTCTACTTTTTCTTTCTTTTCTTCTCCTTCTCCTTTTCCTTTTCCTTCTCCTTCTTCCTCTTTTTATTTTCCCTCTCCTTCTTCCTCTTTTTCTTTTTCACGTTTGTCTTCTTTGTCTTCTTCTTTTCTCTTCCCCAATTCCGTAACTACGGCACTCCACAAAAACAGAAAACCTTAAGCTGAAACTAATAATATACCACAGTGCCACAATGCAAATGCTTCAGATATTATTTCAGCATGCATCTGATTCTCGAAAATTTTCAATGAAACATCGAAGCCACAAAAATAACTCATTTGATTCTTTGGATAGCAAATGACATTTTTCGATGAATCGAAGTAAAAAGTATTTTCAACATTAAGAGTGGGCAGTAGTAGTCAGCAAACTGCCGAACGGCAAAATTAAGCCCCATAAGAACAATGTAATTTTTATCAATCTCTTGGAACAGGTAGAGCCTCTATTTATGAACAGAATTTCACAGAGAATTTGATTCTGCAGGGGTGTGACTTTTTACTTTTTTGATTTCAAGTTTAGTTCAATAATTAGAGTTCAATACTTTTTTAGTAATTAATCATACAATAATTATTAAAAGAAACTTTAAATAAAAAAAGTAAGAAGTCAAGCCTCTGGAGAATTGAATTCTCTTTTCAATGACATAAAAAACGTGGAATTCTGTCCATAAATAGAGACTCTGCTCCAAGAGATAGATAAAAATTACATTGTTATGGGGCTTGATTTTGCCGTTCGGCAGTTTGCCGTCCACTACAATCCACTCTCAAGTTTATGTGTGATATTGACATGAAATCTAGTTTATTATGAACTGGGCTTTTCAATAAACTTTGTACTGATTGTCTGCAACTAACGAACGTTCTCTGTTTACAGAAAAAACGTTTTTACATTAATTGATTTACGAATTTGCGATTCAATTACGAATTGCAATCGATTGTGATTCTAATAAATATAATTATAAATGACATAAAATTTTTAAAAAAAGGTAGGAATAATGAACTTGAATACTGTTTAAAGGCCTTTAAGACAGCGGATCACTGATACGCAGTAATGATACAGAGTACGAAATTGATACAAGAAGGAAACTCGTTGATACGAGACATTACCAATGCTCAAGGATCACAGCTATATTGGAAATAAACTGATTCTATTTGCCAATGAGAGCATTCAAACTTGGATAAGGTATTTTATCAGATGAATTATTAAAAATAGTGGTAGAACACTAGGTTTCAGAGCCAAATATTATTTCCCCCCGATATTTTGCATTGTCAAATGAGCTAACCTCACTTTGCAACCTAACGTTGCAAATCTAGTGTCAAGGAGCTTCCTTCCTGTACGATTGTGTATCAATTTTGAACTCTTGTATCACTAATGAGGATCTCTATTGTGTATCAGAAAACTGCCTAAACTATTGTGTTTATTGTGTGAAAATGCCCAAACCTATACCTATACAGGGTGTTTCAGGAGGAATGTGCAATACTTTTCAGGCTGATTCCTTACACCAAGTAGACAAAAAAGTTTCATGGGACCATCCCCTAAAAACGCTTTGTTACCGAGATAACAATTCTGGAAAATTGAAATTTTTCAAAAAATATTAATTTTTCTAATTTTTTAGAGGCTCAAGTGAGGTTCTAGAATGATCAATTCCTATGTAAAATTAGCTGAGGAATTCAATGGAACCAGTTCCAAATTTGTAACTTTAACGGTTATTGAGATAATTGGAAAAATATGCTGAAAAACGCAATTTTTTCAACAATAAGGGTTATAACTGGATAAGGAATCATAGAATTGTATTTTTTATTAATGGAAGTTGAAGAGAGTCGGATTCTGGAGAAGAAGTTAAATGGCGGAAATTGCTCATTTTAGAACCTCACTAAAGCCACTAAAAAATTACAAAAATTAATATATTTTGAAAAATCTCAATTTTCCCGCCATTGTTATCCCGGTAACAAAGTGATTTTGGGGGATGGTCCCATGGAACTTTTTTGTCTACTTGGTGTAAGGAATCAGCCTGAGAAGTATTGCACATTCCTCTTGAAACACCCTGTATAGATTGACTCAATTAGTGATAGGATATTTACTACAAACTCTTCTTAACAGAATATCCGAAATATACTATCCTCAAGACTACACTGTACACAGTATAATTATTATTAGGCATACAAAATCATCCGACCAAATTAATCCACGGATATTGCCTAAACTAGAACTCAAAATCAAACAATTGGAGCATAACCAATAGGCCTTGGGATTGTAAAACAGAAGACAAATTACAATAATTACAAATTACAAACAAATCCCAGCAATTATAGTCCATGTGAAGAAAGAAGACCCTCTGGCTAGATGTGAAAATGACACCAGCTCGGTCAATATTGGTTCAAAAAAAGTATTAATCTAGTCTTAAATTGTAGATCAGAATGTTTTCTACAATTTGAGTTTAGATTGATTAGTTTTGAACCAATATTGATCGAGCTGGAGTCAATTCCCCGTCTTGCTAGAATGTCTTCTCGGACAAACTATAAACTCTTGTATAGTTTGTCCAAGCGAAGAAGACCCTCTGGCAAGACGGGAGAATGACTCCAGCTCGATCAATATTGGTTCAAAACATATCAATCTAGTCTCAAATTGTAGAAAATATTCTTCTTTACAATTTAAGACCAAATTTATAAATTTTTGATAATTACTGACCGAGCTGGAGTCATGCTCTCGTCTTGCCAGAATGTCTTCTTTGCTTGGACAAACGATACTCTTGTAGTCGAATAGTGATAATTAGCCTAATCACCTCTTGTTCAATAAGTATCTGTTGAAAATTACTTTTTGTTAAAAAAAGTATCGCTACTAGACCAAGTAACAATTAGTCTGGGACTGAATTGTGAAATTTATTGATTAAAAATTTGAAACTGATTTCAGGATATAATTGAAGTGACCCTATGAGACCAAGTTACAAAACTTGGACTAGATTGTGATTGAGGAATTTTTTCAGAGTAATTTTTAACCTCTTTTGAGGATATTCAGCAGGTTTAGTTTCATGTAAAACTGTAACAAGACATATACTATACTCTGTCCAAGCAAAGGAGACCCTCTGGCAAGATGGGAAAATGACTCCAGCTCGGTCAATATTGGTTCAAAAATTATTGATTTGGTCTCAAATTAAAGATCAGAATGTTCCCTACGATTTGACATCACATCAATGAATTTTGAATGAATATTGTCCGAGCTAGAGTCATTTTCTAATCCTGCCAGAGGGATCACATTCTGATCTACAATTTGAGACCAGATCAATAACTTTTGAAGGAATATTGACCGAGCTGGAGTCATTTTCCCATCTTGCCAGAGGGTCTTCTTTGCTTGGGCAGACTATAGAAAGTATTGAGAAATTTATTAAGCATGAAACTTTGAACCTTAGCAAGAAACTTGTTGCATTGGAACTTGGAACCATTAAAGTTGTAAGTAATTAGATTCTATAGATTTGATGTTCAGTATCCCAGTAGGATAATATAAGAGTTTACTTGATTTTCTCATTATTCGAATCTACTTTAAAAGCTGTTCCATAGAATTCCCTTTCGCATTTTCAAGTATTAACAACTTTCCGGGTTCAGCTTTAATCTAGTAAACTTGTTTGAATTTGTAAGAAAAAAAGTTGAATGGCGGCGATTGTATAAATCTTACTCAAATCTTAGAAATAGCGATCAAAAATCGCAAAATCGCTTCTGAACACAAATTTTTCACTCATGCTATGTTTTGTCAATTTTGCGATTTTTCATCGCTATTTCTGAGATTTGGGTAAAATTTAAGCAATTGTCGCCATTCAACTTCTTCTTCGGGTTCCGACTCTCTTCAACTTCCATTAATAAAGAATACAAATTTATGATTCCTTATCCAGTTATAACCCTTGTTGTTGAAAAATTTAATTTTCAAGCATATTTCACCAATTATCTCAATAACCGTTGAAGTTAAAAACTTCAAACTTGTTTCATTGAGTTCCTCAGCTAATTCTACATATGAATTGATCATTTTAAAACTTGAGTAAAACTCTAAAATCAGAAAATTTAATTTATTTTGAAAAATCTCAATTTTCCGCCATTGTTATATTGGTAACGAAGCGTTTTAGGGGGTTGGTCCCATGGAACTTTTTTGCCTACTTGGTGTAAGGAATCAGCTTGAGAGGTATTGTACATTCCTCCTGAAACACCCTGTATACTATATAATTGCAGTATATAATTACTGCTGAGAATATAATATATACTTACAGTCCATCATGAAAGGAGAGATGCAACTTACCTGTAAAATACAGAATAAATTAGTAAATTGTTTTGATTTGTGAAGTAGTGATGGAACTTGAATTTCAATCAATAATAATCATAATAATAATTCTAACCTCACTAGAACCCAGAAAGTTGAGAACAAGAAATCTCATAATATTCAAGAATATGTACTATAATCAAATATATTTACAATGTATTTTGTTAATTTAAACATCCTCCTCATCCTCCTCCTCCTTCTCCTCCTCCTCCTCCTCATGCTCCACCTCCCTAGTCCTTCTCAACCTCCCCCATCCTACTCATCCTCCTCCTCCTTCTCCTCCTCCTCCTCCACAACCTTCTCCTCCTCCTCATCCTCCTCCCCCTCCTCCTCCCCATCCTCCAACCCCCTCCTCATCCTCCTCCCACTCCTCCACTTCTCCTCCTCCTCCTACTCCTCCTCCTCCTACTCCTCCTTCTCCTTTTCCTCCTCCTCCTCCACCACCTCCTCCTCCTCAAACAACCTCCTCCTCATCCTCCTCCTGCTCCTCCACCTCCACCCCTCCACCTCAAGTCCTCCTCCATCACCTCCTCCTCCTGCGTCCCTCCTCCCAAACTCATTTTTCATAAACCTCGACAATCACTGAACAGTGAACACACTTCATCATAGGGAACAAAAAAACTCCGAAAAATTTATCGCTTATATTCAGACACACGGTTGACATTATACACCAGACGCCAAAAATACTGGCAATCGGCAGATGACTACCATCAGAGCTCAGCTCCGTCAGGAAAGTCCGCCAGCAGTCTTCGTCAGCTTGACGAGTTGAGGGCGACCCCGGTTACAACTTTCGCTCTCGTGGACCGCTCACAAACTGTCCTAACAGAGCTGAGAGTCGATTACAGTAACCTTCCAACCGCCACTCTCATTGTTTCACTCTGTCCAATCAAAGAAGACCCTCTGGCAAGATGTGAGAATGACTCCAGCTCGGCCAATATTGGTTCAAAAATTACAAATCTGATCTCAAATTGTAGAGCAGAATGTTTCCTACAATTTGAGACAAAATTTGTAATTTTGGAACCAATATTGACCGAGCTAGAGTCATTTTCGCATCTTCCCAGTATGTCTTCTTTGCTTGGACAGACTACTTTTTCCAAACATATTTTCCTATTTTACGCAGCTGATTCTTCATATATTTTCCAGGGTTTTCCAACGTTTTTGTCAGGATTTTCATATTTTTTTATCTTGATTTCATTTTTTTAGGAGTTTTTTCAGGTAAGGTCATTCTGCCTTTGTCACATTTTGAAATATAAATCTGTCCACGGACAAAAATGGAAAATAAAAGGATTGGTTTTTTGATTGATGTTTTTTGGAGAAGATAAGGAGGAGGAGGAGGAGGAGGAGGAGGAGGATGAGGAGGAAAAGGAGGAAGAAGAGGAAGAGAAAGGGGGGAAAGGGAGGAGGTGACTGGCGGCTCACACACACGTAAAAGGTGAAGTGCCAGCATCTTTTACTGTTCAGCACTTCACTGTTTCGTGGGCACGAGCCGCCAGTGGAGGAGGTAAGACGAGGGAAACGTAGAAGAAAAAGAAGAAGAAGAAGAAGAAGAAGAAGAAGAGGAAGAGGGTGATGTAGTAGAGGGAGAAAAAGAAGAGTGATAATAAGAAAATTGCTATAGGATATCTGATTCCTAATAAACATTTGTATTAAATAAAATAAATGAAGTAATGAGAATAAGAGGAAGAAGAAGAAGAAAAATAAAGAAAGAAGAAAGAGGAGGAGTAGGAGGAGGAGGAGGTGGAGGAGAAATAAGAAGAAAAAGTAGGAGAAGAAGAAAAAGTGAGAGAAAATAAATATATGGGGAAAAAGAACAAGATAAAGAGGAATAGAATAAATGAAATAAAACTAAAAAGAAAGAGAAGGTAGAGAGAGAGAGAGAGTGAGAGAGTAAAAAATATTGAATTTCAAGCGAAAGAAAAGTAGAACCATTTGGAGAAAAATCTAAAAATTGATAAAAATTGACTCAAAGAAAGAGAGGAGAAATTGAGATGAAGAGAGGAGAAACTGAAACAGAGAATTTAAGAAGGATACGAGAGAGAGTAAGAGGGAGAAAAAAGAGAGAGTGAGCGAGAGAGAGAAAGGAAGAGAGAGTGAGTAGAACTAATTATCCGAAACAGAGCATCCCATTGAAAGCCCCATATGGTTTTATTACCGCTTTTCAGAGGGGTTCATTTTTGGCAAGTAGCCTATTTTATACTCCCCTGTTTTAATGGTCCTGTAAAATGGAACTCACTAATGAAACCGTCACGTTGAATAGGCCTCTTGATACTGTATCATTAGGTAGCAACGTTCCATATGTTGTATCATAATTTTAATCATTTTTTTCATATGTTGTATCAAAATGTTTCATTTATCTCAGGGCTACTTTTATCACTGTTTTTTTTTTTTTTAATTGTAAATAATAATCACAATACCTTTTTCATTGAAAAATAATTTTTTCAGAAATAGCGTTCAAAAATCGCAAACAAGTTATAAATTAGTGTTTAGTAGCGATTTTGCGATTTTTTATCGCAATTTCTGAGATTTGGGTAAGATTTACACAATCGCCGCTATCTAACTTTTTCTTTAGAATCCGACTCTCTTCAACTTCCATTAATAAAAACCACATATCTATTATTCCTAATCCAGTTATAACCCTTATTGTTGAAAAATGGCGTTTTTAAGCATATTTTTCCAATTATCTCAATAACCGTTAAAGTTACAAACTTGGAACTAGTTTCATTGAATTTCTCAGTTAATTTTACATAGGAATTCATTATTTTAGAACCTCACTAAAGCCTCTAAAAAATTTGAAAAATTAATATGTTTTGAAAAATCTCAATTTTCTGCCATTGTTATCTCGGTAACAAAGCGTTTTTGGGGGTTGGTGCCATGGAACTTTTTTGTCTACTTGGTGTAAGGAATCAGCCTGAGAAGTATTGCACATTCCTCCTGAAACACCCTGTATAGAGATGAGTAGCCCATCTTCTTCAATGTACCAAATAGAAAGTCAATATTGAACCAAGAACTTACAGCTCCATGAATTATTGTAAATTTGCCTTTCTGGAACATATAGGAGGTCAGGTTCCCCCCCTCTGTTATATACAGTATAGGTTGAGAAGGGGTTGTGATAGATTGTCCAAACAAAGAAGACATTCTGGCAAGATGGCAAAATGACTCCAACTCAGTCAATATTGGTTCAAAATTTTTAATTATCGTCTCAAATTGTACACCAGAATGTTGCCTAAAATTTCAAACCAAATTTATAATTTTGAACCAATGTTGACTTAGCTTGAGTAGTTTTACCATCTTCCCAGAATGTCTTCTTTGCTTGGACAGACTGTGCAATATATAGGTTTTAAGAGGGGGGTTATGTTACCCTCTGCAATATATTAGGGTAGTGGGGTGATTGGGGGAATGTTTGAGCCCCCTATAATTAATTAGAAGTGAGAGTGTTATAGCTTATGACAAAATATGTGGCGGTCGGGGAATAACTTTAAATAATTCTCAGTTCTGTCAAAGCAGTCAGTGAGCTGCCTAATAGAGTAATTCGAAATGAGAGCGATCTCATCTTTACTAATTCGTGCTTGAAGGTATAGTCCATCCAAGCAAAGAAGGTACTTTGGCAAGATGGGAAAATTACTCCAGCTCGATCAATATTTGCTCAATAATTATAAATGTGGTCTTCTTCATCTTCTTCCTTCTTCTTCTTCTTCTTCTTCTTCCTCTTCTTCCTTCTTCTTCTTCTTCTTCTTCTTCTTCTTCTTCTTCTTCTTCTTCTTCTTCTTCTTCTTCTCCTCCACCTCCTCTTCCGCCGCCTTCTTCTTCTCCTCCACCTCCTTCTTCTTCTTCTTCTTCTTCTTCTTCTTCTTCTTCTTCTTCTTCTTCTTCTTCTTCTTCTTCTTCTTCTTCTTCTTCTTCTTCTTCTTGGTCTTCTTATTCTCCTCTTCCTCCTCCTCCTACTCCTTTTTATTCTTCTTCTTCTTCTTCTCCTCCTCCACCTCCTCTTCCGCCTTCTTCTTCTCCACCACCGCCTCTTCTTCCCCCTTCTTCTTCTCCCTTCTTCTTCTTCTTCTTCTTCTTCTTCTTCTTCTTCTTCTTCTTCTTCTTCTTCTTGACTAAATTATAATGAATAGTAAATCGAATTGTTTCCTACACTCATACCACCAATATTGACCAAGCTGGAGTCATTTTCCCATCTTCCCAGAGGGTTCTCTTTGCCCGGACAGACTATAATTTCAGACTGTCCTGGGAGAGCTGAGAGTGTTTAATAGTCATTGGAAAACCGCTTTCACTTTTGATTTCACATATAATTAAACAAGATTCAATTAGAGGACATATGTTTAGTCTGTACAAGCAAAGAAGACATCCTGGCAAGATGGGAAAATAACTCCAGCTCAGTTAATATTGGTTCATAAATTTTAAATTTTGTCTCAAATTGTAGAAAACATTCTGCTCTACAATTTGAGTTAAAATTTATAATTGTTTACCCAATATTGATTGAGCTGGGGTCATTTTCCCAACCAGCTAGAATGTCTTCTTTGCTTGGAGAGTGTATACTTTGAAGCATACATAAACTACTTGTTTGAAGATGCAGTGACTGGAATATGTTAGGGGAAGACCTAATACTATTGATTAGGTGTATAGTCTGCCCAAGCAAAGAAGACCCTCTGGCAAGATGGGAAAATGACTTCAGCTCGGTCAATATTGGTTCAACAATTATTAACTTCAACTCGAATTGTAGAACAGAATGTTTTCTTCAATTTGAGACCAAATTTATAATTTTTGAACCGATATTAACTGAGCTGGACTCATTTTCCCATCTCGCCAGGATGTCTTCTTTGCTTGGACAGACTATAGCTAAAGCTTGACTGTGGGAAGCGTCTCAGATTGATTAGGGTGGGGGAGGGGGTTGAGACCCTGATTTTGAAGGAGGGGGTCCTTGGATGCGTTATGTACAGCTGATGACAAAAATAGAGCGTTTTCGTTTGCTCCTTGTGCGCTCCAACAGCTGATGTTGTTAATTTGGGTTGTCATTTAGGTATGCCTGGATGTGGTTTTTCAGATCAAAAGAGACAATAGATGCTCTAAATCAGCTGTAAGTAGGTAACATCATAATAGGGACTGAGCTATATGTATGGTACCCTTATTTTCGCTAACGAGCTCCTTACCGGTCCCTATGTAGACTAGGAAGTCGTCATTTACATGCGTAATCAATCAGCTGTTGTCCTCGAGCGGTAAGAGCCTCTTACCATGCGAGGAGAATTTTCTTTCCAAGCGTGGACAGCTGGCGCCATCTAGCAAGAGAAAATGCTACTACAATGACCGTCTCTTTCTGTGACGCTGCCTGGCTGCCAGAATTTTGTCAAAAACAAGAAACTTTGTATTGCTATTGTACAATTTAGGATGATCATACAAATGAGCTTAAACGTTTCTGGACTGAGAAAATCGAGTATTCTGATAGTTATTAAGTGATATCCCATTGGTTAAATCAATAAACTTGTGATACAAATTTTCAATACTTGGCAGTTCAGCTTACTCCAGATTCAGCTCAGCCGAAGCTAGTATAGTAGGTTATCTGGTCTTAGCTGTTCTTAGATCTCATAAATCCTATTTGTTTTGTTCATTCATGAAATAAGGTTGATAAAATTTATTTGAAGTGTACCGAAAAAAATTATACACAACTCGCCCAGGAAGTTTTTTACGGTATTCAAAATTATTCCCAGGCTCGGCAAGCCTCCCCCGGAAAACAATCCTCATACCGTAAACTTTTCCTTCCCGGGCTTGTGGCGTAATGTACTATAACATGTGATTTTCTCCACCAGAAATTGAATGTCTAAACATAAAAATGTGGTTATAGCCAAAAACAACTAACTGATGAAGCAGTAATTCGACTCAATTTGATTAAATTATTATACCAACCAATAAGATAGTAGATGAAAAAACAGCTGGTAAAGTCTGTCCAAGCAAAGAAGACCCTTTGCCAAGAAGAGAAAATTACTCCAGCGCGGTCAAAAAATATTCATTTGGTCTTGAGTTGTAGATCAGAATGTTTCCTACGATTGGGACCAAATCAATAAATTTTGAGCCAATATTGTCCGAGCTGAAGCCATTTTCTCATCTTGCCAGAGGGTCTTCTTTGCTTGGACAGGCTATAGTGGCTACTATCTCATCAGCAGATGACTGCTCCAAGAATGACAACATCAGCTGTTGGAGATTACAAGGAGCAAACGAAACCGCCCTCCTTTTTGGTTGAGCTATTATAAGTTTAAGAGATTCATAAGAATTCTTAGCTAGTTGGAAGAATTATTCGATATTGCAGTACACCAACTGCTGGATTATCATAATAATGATAACTTTCCTCCGCCATCTTGCAAGAGGCTCTTCTGTTCTTGGCCCAACTATATATGGAGATTTTAATTAATCATTATATTCATTTATAATTGTATAAATTTATATATATTTATTAATAATGATTGATTAAAATCTCCATATATGGTTGGGCCATATGGCTTGCAAGATGGCGGAGGAAAGTGGGAGTGTAACTACGCATGCGCAGAACTTAGAATTCCAGGGTAAAATCACTTCAGCCTACCTACCGTTTTTACACTAATCATAATCATTATTGATTTTACGGATGAAAAATTTTTTTTTTCATTTATTTGAATAATTAATAATAATAATAATATTCGTGTAACCTGGCTGGCTCAGGTCTGGTGTCAGAGTTTTCTGGTCGCTCCTGATCAATTTCAGGGCCTCTGACATGACTTAACGACTGTTTTTAGGCAGCTGGGACCGACGGCTGAACGTGTCCATCCGAAACACGGGAAAGTGGCATGAGAAAAATTTCTGGTCTGACCTGGGTTTGAACCCGGGACCTTTGGGTTGCAACGCCAGCACTTAACCCACTCAGCTACGCTACCCCCATTAGTACAATTATTGACATATGATAGCACAAATCATAACATAATTATGAACTAGAACAGAAAATATCGTCTAAGCCTGTACTATTTCTTCCTAAATTTGGTTATGTTGGAAAAATTTTCATTTCAACTACTGGCAGCAGTGAATGGCAGCCATGTTGCCAAAGGCTCTTCTTTTCTTGACACAAATATACTACTATATAAAGCTGTTTTTGAACAGTTCCCTTCAATGGATTTCACCTGCTATTTAGTATATTGGTCAATATTTGCAGTTACAGAAGTCCTTTATCTATATCTATAAAAGCGAAATGGCACTGACTGATTCATTCATCACCAGAACTAAAAATCCACTGAACCGAATGCGTTCAAATTTGGCAGGCATGTTCAGTTGGACGTTTAGACGCGCGCTAAGAACGGATTTTAGAAACTTTCCAAGGATACGCAAAATATTTTAGTTTTTCTATAGTCTTTCAGCGTTTTCTCAATTTTTCGAGAACCAATCGGTAGAAAATGTTGATATTTTGTAGGCAGGTCCAGATTAGGTCTAGAAATTCTGTGTTCAATGAATTTTGAATACCTCCTGAGCCGGATTTGCAGGCGTGCTTAGCGAGCCTGTTTGTCTGAGCTTACACTGACAGAGGTCATGCAGGCGAGCGAAACGAGCCTGTTTGACTCCCTGACACTGCTGATACTGTCGCGGGTCCAGGGGCGGAGCCCCTGGCTAGGCGGAGAAGGCGAGCGGTTGAGCCTGCCGGCTAGTCTATTTATATAGCAAAAATTTGAGATTCGAATAAATTATTATTATCTTAGCTAGTTATTAGAATGAGGCAGATATAAATAATTTTCTTTGTTTACTTCAAGAAAATGAATACGTGATTTGTGTTCATTATTTTTCTGCTACAATCAAATTCCACATCTAAATTGGAAGAAAGAAGTTGAAATTTATAAAAATCAATCTAAAAGTTATAGATTGTCCAAACAAAGAAGACATTCTGGCAAGATGGCAAAATGACTTCCAACTCAGTCAATATTGGTTCAAAAATTTTAATGATCGTGTAAAATTGTACACCAGAATGTTTCCTACAATTTCAAAGCAAATTTATAATTTTGAACCAATGTTGACTGAGCTTGAGTAATTTTACCATCTTTCCAGAATGCCTTCTTTGCTCGATGTAAAGGTTCGCTTATAGAGTCTGTGTAAGCAAAGAAGACCCTCTAGGGATTGTGAGAATGACTCCATTTCGGTCAATATTGGTTCGAAAATTACAAATTTTGTCTCAAATTGTAGATTTTGGGAAGACCAAATTTATGGTTTTCAACCAATGTTAACTGATCTGTAGTAATTTTCCCATCTTGCCAAAATGTCTTCTTTGCTTGGACAGACTGTGCAATATATAGGTTTTAAGAGGGGGGTTATGTTACCCTCTGCAATATATTAGGGTAGTGGGGTGATTGGGGGAATGTTTGAGCCCCCTATAATTAACTGGAAGTGAGAGTGTTATAGCTGTTGCCAAAATTTGTGGCGGTCGGTGAATAACTTCAAATAATTCTCAGTTCTGTCAAAGCAGTCAGTGAGCTGTCTACTAGAGTAATTCGAAATGAGAGCGATCTCATCTTTACTAATTCGTGCTTGAAGGTATAGTCCATCCAAGGAAAGAAGGCCCTCTGGCAAGATGGGAAAATTACTCCAGATCGATCAATATTTGCTCAATAATTATAAATGTGGTCTTCTTCATCTTCTTCTTCTTCTTCTTCTTCCCCTCCACCTCCTCTTCCCCCTTCTTCTTCTCCTCCACCTCCTCTTCCCCCTTCTTCTTCTTCTTCTTCTTCTTCTTCTTCTTATTCTCCTCTTCCACCTCCTCCTAGTCCTTTTTATTCTTCTTCTTCTTCTTCTCCTCCGCCTCCTTCTTCCGCCTTCTTCTTCTTTCCTCCACCTCCTCTTCCGCCTTCTTCTTCTTCTCCTCCACCTCCTCTTCCCCCTTCTTCTTCTTCTTCATCTTTTTCTTGACTAACTTATCATGAATAGTAAATCGAATTCTTTCCTACACTTATACCACCAATATTGACCAAGCTGGAGTCATTTTCCCATCTTTCCAGAGGGTTCTCTTTGCCCGGACAGACTATAATTTCAGACTGTCCTGGGAGAGCTAAGAGTGATTAATAGTCATTGGAAAACCACTTTCACTTTTGATTTCACATATAATTAAACAAGATTCAATTAGAGGACATATGTTTAGTCTGTACAAGCAAGAAGACATTCTGGCAAGATGGGGAAATAACTCCAGCTCAGTTAATATTGGTTCATAAATTTTAAATTTTGTCTCAAATTGTAGAAAACATTTATAATGTTTAAAATTTATAATTGTTTACCCAATATTGATTGAGCTGGGGTCATTTTCCCAACCAGCTAGAATGTCTTCTTTGCTTGGAGAGTGTATACTTTGAAGCATACATAAACTACTTGTTTGAAGATGCAGTGACTGGAATATGTTAGGGGAAGACCTAATACTATTGATTAGGTGTATAGTCAGTTTTGTAGAAAGACACTCTGCAAGATGGGAAAATGACTTCAGCTCGGTCAATATTTGTTCAAAAATTATAAATTTCAACACGAGTTGTAGAACAGAATGTTTTCTTCAGTTTGAGACCAAATTTATAATTTTTGAACCGATATTAACTGAGCTGGACTCATTTTCCCATCTCGCCAGAGTGTCTTCTTTGCTTGGACAGACTATAGCTAAAGCTTGACTTGTGAGGGAGAAACTCAAATTGATTGGGAAGCGTCTCAGATTGATTAGGGGGGGGGGGGGGGGTTGAGACCCTGATTTTGAAGGAGGGGGTCCTTAGATGCGTGATGTACAGCTGATGACAAAAATAGAGCGTTTTCGTTTGCTCCTTGTGCGCTCCAACAGCTGTTGTTAATTTGGATTGTCATTTAGGTATGCCTGGATGTTAATTAATCGCTGTTAAATACAAATTTATCACTTGTGCTAGGTTTTGTCGAATTTTGCGATTTTTGATCGCTGTTTCTGAGATTTGGGTAAGATTTAGACAATCGCTGCCATTCAACTTTTTCTTTAGAATCCGACTCTCTTCAACTTCCATTAATAAAAAATACAAATTTATGATTCCTTATCCAGTTATAACCCTTATTGTTGAGAAATGGGGTTTTTTAAGCATTTTTTTCAATTATCTCAAGTACCGTTAAAGTTAGAGACTTCAGACTGGTTTCATTGAATTCCCCAGCCAATTTTACATGGGAATTGATTATTTTAGAACCTCAGTAATGCCTCTAAAAAATTAGAAAAATAAATATTTTATGAAAAATCTCAATTTTCCGCCATTGTTATCTTGGTAACAAAGCGTTTTTGGAGGTTGGTCCCATGGAACTTTTTTGTCTACTTGGTGTGAGGAATCAGCCTGAGAAGTATTGCACATTCCTCCTGTAACACCCTGTATAGTTGGGCCAAGATGAGAATAGCCTCTTGGAAGATGGCGGAGGAAAGTGGAGTGTAAATACGCTTGCACAGAACTTAGAATTCCAGGGTAAAATCACTTCCGCCTACCTACCGTTTTTACACTAATCATAATCATTATTGATTTCACGAATAAAAATATTTTTTTTCATGTTTTTTTACAATTATTGACATATGATAGCACAAATCATAACATAATTATGAACTAGGACAGGAAAAATCGTCTAAGCCTGTACTATTTCTTCCTAAATTTGGTCATGTTGGAACAATTTTCATTTCAGTTACTGGCAGCAGTGAATGGCAGCCATGTTGCAAAAGGCTCTTCTCTTCTTGACACAACTACACTACTATATAAAGCTGTTTTTGAACAGTTCCCTTCAATGGATTTCGCCTGCTATTTAGTACATTGGTCAATATTTGCTGTTGCAGAAGTCCTTTATCTATATCTATAAAAGCGAAATGGCACTGACTGATTCATTCATCACCAGAACTAAAAATCCACTGAACCGAATGCGTTCAAATTTGGCAGGCATGTTCAGTTGGACGTTTAGACGCGCGCTAAGAACGGATTTTAGAAACTTTCCAAGGATACGCAAAATATTTTAGTTTTTCTATAGTTTTTCAGCGTTTTCTCAATTTTTTCGAGAACCAATCGGTAGAAAATGTTGATATTTTGTAGGCAGGTCCAGATTAGGTCTAGAAATTCTGTGTTCAATGAATTTTGAATACCTCCTGAGCCGAATTTGCAGGCGAGCGTAGCGAGCCTGTTTGTCTTAGCTTACACCGACAGAGGTCATGCAGGCGAGCGAAACGAGCCTGTTTGACCCCCTGACACTGCTGATACTGTCGCGGGTCCAGGGGCGGAGCCCCTGGCTAGGCGGAGAAGGCGAGCGTTGAGCCTGCCGGCTAGTCTATTTATATAACAAAAAAATTGAGATTCGAATAAATGATTATTTTTATCTTGGCTAGTTATTAGAATGAGGCAAATATAAATCATTTTTCTTGTTTACTTCAAGAAAATGAATACGTGATTTGTGTTCATTATTTTTCTGCTACAATCAAATTCAACATCTAAATTAGAAGAAAGATTAGTAAAAATTGAACAAGAGGTATTAAGAGCACTGGCGGCTCGTGCCCATGGAACAGGTGAAGTGTTGTACAGTAGAAGATACGGGCACTTCACCTGTTTCGTGGGCACGAGCCGCAAGTGATTAAGAGATGAAACTTCGATTAAAACCAGTCGCATGAGATATTTCATCAACTCTGGTGTTCAAGAATAATTATGAATGAAAATGTCAAACGGTAATTTGATAATCTTGATCACGTCTGGGATGATAGATGTGAGTCATCAGACATATTGGAGGAAAAATGAAGAGAAAGAAGAAGAAGAAAGAGAAAGGAGAAGAAGAAGAAGAAGAAGAAGAATTTTATATGAAAATAAAAGTGAAATTGAGAACCGTGTTCGTTGATTAGTTAATTGGTTTATTGTTAGCGGTTCTCACGCGTGGAGGAGTAAGTAGAAAAATGAAAAGAAGAAGAAGGTGGAGGAGGAGGAGGAGGAGGAGGAGGAGGAGGAGGAGGAGGAGGAGGAGGAGGAGGAGGAGGTGGAGGAGGAGGAGGAGGAGGGGGAGGATGAGGATGAGGAGGAGGAGGAGGAGAAGGAGGAGGAAGAGGAGGAGGAGGAGGAGGAGGAGGAGGAGGAGGAGGAGGAAAAGGAGAAGATAAATAACTAGTAAGCCCAATGGGCTGAAGAACTCGCGTGCGAACCCTCAAAGTCAACTTATTGCTCTAATCATTTAAAAATATGAACCACAAATCATACTAATACGATACCTAGATTTATTGAATACTGATGTATGATTCCTTTTTGTGAGGATATAGTTATGTACGGTATATTTTGATCAATTGTTTAATCATATTTTGATACATCATTATCCGCAACTCTTCTGCCGCCAATGCACCAATAAAAACGTAGGCCTACTTGTTCATGACGACTTGACTGCAAGAATTCAGAGTAGACCTATTAAGAACTGAACATAGTTCAGTGAACAATTCTAACAAATTCACAAATATGGATGTAATAACTTCCCCTTATTTTTTCTGAAAA
This sequence comes from Sogatella furcifera, assembly GCA_017141385.1. Classification (NCBI taxonomy): domain Eukaryota; kingdom Metazoa; phylum Arthropoda; class Insecta; order Hemiptera; family Delphacidae; genus Sogatella; species Sogatella furcifera. The sequence continues at coordinate 6,029,032 of CM029559.1, read as the reverse complement.
CCATACATACTATTGAAACTTCGTGTAGAGTCTATCCATTATCTAGGTATGATGAAAAGTCTTAAAATAATAGAAGGGCGGATTAGAGGAAAACTAAGGAGAATTAGAAGAAGGTGGTTAGCCAATGATATGTTCTGTTTTCTTTCAGCTCCAAGAACACCGTGTTAGTAGTTGAGTTAGTTCTTTTTGGAACACTCTGTAGAGTCATATTGATCGCCTCTTGTTCTAAACTCAACAGAACTTGTAAATTATTTAGTGTATCAAATTGAAAACAAACATTGTAGAGATTCGTTCAAGAATGGAATTTTTTGACAGTTCAGATAAATCGTATAAATTATTAGAAATCTCCTATATAGCATTCTTCAAATCCCGTAGAAAAGCACGGCTGACTTATTTATTAGTCTTACATATTAAAGCATGGAAATCAAATTGAACAACTAACTTCCTTGAACAAGAATACTTGGAAAATAACCAATGGTAAAATCATTTAAATTTGCCGCCTTTTGTCAGCTGTTCAAATAAATAGACTCCTATCACATGTTTAAACTTTGAAATCAATATTAACATATGACTTGAAAAAATTTATTGATTTGAGAACATTATTATTTCTCATGATAATATTTTCAAATTTGCCGCTAATATTCAATCAGCTGTTCCACTGTAATCAGATGGATTTTCAAAAAAATAAAATTATTCAAGTTCCTTATGACATTTTCCAGCCGTGATTATTGTGTTGAAATTTAATACATGCCGGAGTATATATAGATATATTGTTGCTGAGAGCTTATCCTTTTTTTGCCTGAAAAAGGATGAAGGAGTCGGTCGATTTCATTGTCCAAAGAACTTGACCTGTATAGAAGTATGAAGAATATATGTTCTAGATTTGAATTTGATTAATTGAGGCGTTCGAAAGTTATTGTCGAACATACAAACAAACAAACAAACAAACGAACAGACGGATAACGACTCTGGCCTTGAGTCAAAAGAAAGAACTCGCTGTTGCTCGTTCAATAAAAACATTACGTAGAAAATATTAATAAATACAGAGTGAATTCAAGCTTCGTGAGTGGTTACTTGACATTGAAATACCAAAAGATCCTACTAAAATACTCTATACCAAAACACAATGGCGGAAAAATTGGAATATTTGTTGAAATTTTCAATTTCATTGGAACATAGGAGAAAATAAAATGGTGAGAAGAAGAACAAAGACAAGGAAGAGTAGGTGAGAGACTGGTAGAAGTTGAAAGAGGAGAAGGAGGAGGAAGAGGAGGAGATGGAGGATGAGGGAGAAAAGAAAGAGGATGAGGGAGAAGAGAAAGAGGAGGAGGATTCAGATTCAATCACTTTGAGGAGGAGGAGGAAGAGAAAAAGGAGAAGAAGAGAAGAAAGGGGTGGAGATGAAGAAGAATGTTGCAAACACTGGCGGCTCGTGCCCACGAAACAGGTGAAGTGCTCGTATCTTTGACTGTACTGCACTTCACCTGTTTCGTGGGCACGAGCCGCCAGTGTGCGAAGAAGGACGAGCAACTTCATGATGATATCGATAGTGGAAGTAAAGTAAACAGAGGAAGAAGAAGAAGAAGAAGAAGAAGAAGAAGAAAGAAGAAGAAGAATCATGTGAGAGATGGCCCGATGAGATAATACTTTCCCTTTTCTGAAGAATCTCAACAACAATCGTGAGACGATGCTTAGGCACTGAGCAATCAGCGTAATTAGCATACAAGAAGAGGAAGAAGAAGAAGAAGACGAAGAGGAAGAAAAGAAGAAGATGAAGTAAAAAGAGTAGAAGTAGGAGGAGAAGAAGAAGATGAAGAAGAGGTAGTAGCAAGTGAAGAACGAATATTAAAATAACATTTTAACTATTCTGTTTTAAAAAAGAGATCAGGCTTAATTAGTATTAATTAGTATATGCCAAGATAATTTTTTTGAAATTAAAAGAGACTATAGATGCTTTGAATCAGCTATTAGTATAGGTTAAATCTTGTACAAGAGACAGCCAAAACCGCCTTACTTGTTGGCGTCAGCTGAAGTTGGACGGGTGGCAGTCCCGTCTGCTCCTTGTGCGCTCCAACAGCTGTTGTAGTCAATCATAGTTTTCATTTAGCTATGCATAGATGATTTGTTTAAATCAAAATAGACAAGAGATGTTTTACATCAGCTTCTAATGAATTATATTTTTCGCCATATTCGTATGTAATACACAACTTTCCAAGCTAGATTTGCATTTGGAAAATTGCCGTTTACAGGAGAATCAAAGATCAGCTGTTATGAATGCGGGAATAATCATTTTGATGATTATTAAAGCACTAGTCATCATCACAATGATAATTACAGCACTGAAAATCTAGCCCAGCTGTTTTTTCCAAACTCTGACATATGAATAAAGAAGTCAAACGAGCCGCCATGACAGTTCAGTGTGTGCGTTTGTTCTAGTGTTGTGTTGAGGTTATGTTGGCTTCAGTTAATGATTTCAGTTGTTTGAGGTTTTAATAAATCCTTCTCAGTCTAATATGACGAAAATGTACATAATTCGTGTGGAAAAGTTTACAAACTCATAATTATTTTCCGAACTCGCGTACCGCTCGTTTGGAGAACATAATTATTTGTTTGTAAAAACGCCTTTTCCACACTCATTATGTAATATACTATTACAGCCTTAAGGAGGTCGTAGACGAGACGTGTAGCAAGCCGCTTACTGGCGGCTAGCTACATGTCTTGTTTAAACACCAACAAGCCAGGTTATAGAACAGTAGCAAGCCTCAGGTAAGTAACAAGACCTGGGACAGCTACATTCTTAACGTGTTCAGAATGTAGAAAGTGACTTGTGAACTAACCATCTTGTAGGAGATCACGTGACAGTTTACAGCGCTCCTAGTGACAAGTTCTGAAACCCATTTACTACAGCCATTCACTTATTACTCAATTACTCAAGTACTCTAATTGTTTGAGATTTCTCATGAAAATAAGTAGATGACTGCAACAGCTGTTGCGACAAGCTGACGTTTAAAAGTGACTTCTTATCGTCGTCAAAACGCCCACAAGCGCCTCCAAGGTAGGTAGAAGATCGTAAGTAAAATGCGACTGTACAAGTGACTTCTAAGAAGCGACTTGTACACGTCTAGTCTGAAACCCCTTTACATAATTAAAGCGTCATGTACACGGGGACAGTAGTGTCGGCCAGTTGACTATCTGTAGCCAATCATAAACTTTGTCTTGTCATTGAGTCAAACAACAACAGCTGTAATGGCAACAGATATTCAACTGGCCGACACTACTGTCCCCGTGTAAAGCAGTCGTAAATTTAGCAACTCTTCAAAAGTGCATTACATTCAGTGTACGATGAGCTCCGATTTCGGTGAATGAAGAAGGAGGAGGAGAAAGAAGAAGAGGAAGAAGAAGAAGAAGGAGGAAATAAGAAGAAGTATAGCAGAAGAAGAAGAAGAAGAAGGAGGAGAAGAAGAAGAGGGAGAAGGAGAAGAAGAAGAAGAAGAAGAAGAAGGAGTGAATAAGAAGAAGTAGGAGAAGAAGAAGAAGAGGAGGGAGAAGAAGAAGAAGAAGAGAGGTGAAGAGGAAGAGGAAGAAGAAGAAGAAGAACACGAACAAGAAAAAGAAGAAGAAGGAGAAGAAGAAGAAGAAGGAGGAGGAGAAGAAGAAGAAGATGAAGAAGAAGAAAACTAAAAGAAGAAGAAGACGAAGAAGGAGGAGAAGAAGAAGAAGAAGAAGAAGAAGAAGAAGAAGAAGAAGAAGAAGAAGAACAACAAGAACAAGAACAAGAACAAGAAGAACAAGAAGAAGAAGAACAAGAATAAGAACAAGAACAAGAACAAGAACAAGAAGAAGAAGAAGAAGAAGAAGAAGAAGAAGAAGAAGAAGAAGAGAAGAAGAAGAAGAAGAAGAAGAAGAAGGAGAAGGAGAAGAGGTAGAAGAAGAGGAAGAAGAAGAAGAAGGAGGAGAAGGAGAAGGAGAAGAAGAAGAAGAGGAAGAAGAAGAAGAAGAAGAAGAAGAAGAAGAAGAAGAAGAAGAAGAAGAGTCATGCATTGAATGAGATTGGATAATGTGGCAAATAACTCTGTTAATGAGATGTTCTCAGGTTGTTGTTGAGAATATGTGGTAATAAAATTGCCACTTGAAGACATTACTGGGTGAGGTAATAAGCTCACTTGATATTGTGAAAGTATGGTCTGTTCAAGCAAAGAAGACATTCTAGCAAGATGGAAGAATGACTTCAGCTCAATCAATATTGGTCAATTTGGTTTTAAAATTTTTGGTTTTTATTGGTTCAAAAACCAATATTGACAGAGCTGGAGTTTTTTCCATCTTGCCAGAATGTCTTCTTTGCTTGATAGAACTAAACAAAAATAATCAATACCTATGTATTATTAGTTGAGAAATTCAATGAAACTAGTAAGAAGTTTGTAATTTGAACAGTCATTGAGATAATAAGGAAAATATGCTAAAAACACAATTTCTCAACGATTTAACTGGATATTGAATCATAAAATTTTATTTTTAATTAAGTGTGGGCGGCAGTGATAACCAGCAAAAATCAAGTCTCATAAGAATAATATAATTTTATCAACTTCTCTTGGAGCAGATGGAGCCTCTATTTGGTGACAGAATTTCACGCATATACATTGGAAAAGAGAATTCACCCCTCCAGGGGCGTGAATTTTTACTTTTTCGATTTTTGTTTATTTAAATGATTATCGTATAATTAATCAACTAGGCCTATGAAAGTATTAAACTCTAATTATTGGACTAAACTAAAAAATCAAAAAAGTAACGCCCCTGGAGACTAAATTTTCTTTCAATGACTAAAGAACGTGAAATTCTGTCCATAAATAGAGGCTCTATCTGCTCCAAGAGATTGATAAAAATTACATTGTTCTTATGGGGCTTGATTTTGCCGTTCGGCAGTTTGCCGTCCACTACCATCCACTCTTAATAGAACTTGTAGCGGTTCTAAAAAAGTAAATGGCCGAGATTCGCTGGCGGCTCGTGCACACGAAACAGGTGAAGTGTCGTATCTTTTTCAGTAAAGCACTTCACCTGTTTCGTGGGCACGAATCGCCAGTGCCGTGATTGAGTAAAACATACCTGAATCTTGGAAAACGAGATTTCCTGAGAAGTATTGCATACTCCTATACTACTGAAACATGCTGTATGTTTTATATTGTTCTTAAAAATTTTCTCTCAATCTTCTTTTTTTCTCCATTTTTATTGTTCTTCTCTTTCTCCTTTTTTCATCTTGGTTCCCTCTTCTACTCTATCTTCAATCAGTTACCGTTTGATACTAAATTTATTGAACGAATCCGGTTTTGCAAGCTTATGGTATATCTTCTTCCTCCTCCTCCTCCTCCTCCTTTTCCTCCTCCTCCTCCTCCTCCTCATCCTACCCCTCCACCTCCTCCTCACTCCTCCTCCTTCCCTTCCCCTCCACCACAATTTTTCCTCCTCGTCTTCGTCCCTCTTATTCTTTTCTTACTCTTTTCAATTTCGTCCTCTTCTTCTTCTTCATCTTCGTTTACTCATTTCACTATCTCCTTATTATCCTTCACTAATCAAAATATTTTCTATTCTTGCTTTGTGAGCTACTTTTTCTTCTTCTTCTTCTTCTTCTTTTTTTCCCACCCTTTTTTCGCCATCTCTTCCCTCTCTAATTTTCTTTTTTTCTTCGTCTTTTCTCTCCTTTGTCCTCTTTCCCTGCTTTCTCTCCTCTTTCTACGCTTCCTCAACATCCAAGTCCCGTTCTATATGTTTCCATTCTTGATTTCCTTGATTCCTTCTTCATCATCTTCTCTCACTTTTTTCTCCTCCTTCTTCTTCTTCTCCTTCTTCTCCCCTCTTCCACTTTTCTTATTACCCTCTCATTTATCATCATTCTTCTTTCCTTATCATCCTTTTCCCCTCAACATATTCTCATTCTTGGTTACACGAGCTACCTTTTTCTTATTATTTTTCTTTTCTTCTTCTTCTAGTCCCTCTTTTCTTTCAATTCTTTTTTCTTTTTTTAGTTCTATCTTGTTCTTTTTCCTCTTCCTATACTTCTTTCACTCTTCCTTATCGACCAAATCCGTTCAAAATATTCTAATTTTTTGAGAGCTTCATTTTCTTATTCATCCACTTTTTCGCCTTCTTTCTCTTCTTCATCTTCATCTTCATCTTCATCATCTTTGTAAAATATTGAAATAAAATAGATTAAGAGTTTGAATATCTAGTGTGTATTTCTCATCGTAACATGTAGGAATGAATAACAAGTCAACAAACTATTAAATATTATTACTGTTTGATATCATGTGTTTTGCACAACATCTGATATCCTACATCTTCCCCTTTCTTCTAAGGTGTCAATCGGCATATCGTAGTTGATCTGCATGACATCTTCTGTTTATTTCTTTTGATTCGAGTAGCTCATCAACCCACTTGAGATGAGCGTCTTGGGGTGAACAAATAAATTGGATGCGATTTGTTCTTCTTTTGTTAGTTTCAACTCTCTTTCCAGGTCTTCTATTCTTGCCAAATGAGCTGTTAAAGACGAGAATCATTCTTCAGCTTTTCTTCCTTGATATCATTCCATTCACGGTAGACAAGAATATGTTGCTCCTTCAATCGACTGACTTCAAGATTTTTTTGTGCATAAAGTTTTCTTGAGCGTTGCATATTTTAATTGAGTATCTTTGAGCTTGGCAGCTAGTTGTTTTCTGTTGTCTTCCACTTCCGCAAATTTTGAGTGTCATTAATTCACTCTCTAGAAGAATGGTCTTTTCTCTCAAGCTCTCTCGGTCTTCTTTGATTTCATTGAGTGTCTCAGTTTTGTATTGCAGCATCTCTTATCCTTTTCCTCCAACAGACACTGAAGACTTTTATATTTCTTTTTCAACTGTGAATTCTCCTTCTTGACTTCATTTGCTTGTTCCTTGTACATTTGATTAGATAGAGTGAGATTTTCTATTTCGATCTTTTGACTTTCAATAGTTTCTTCATAATGCATCAAAACAGAATTATCACTGGTGGAATCGGGTGGTGTATTAACGGGTTCAGTTTAATTGCAGTCTCCTGGTGTGATTCTGATCTCGACCTCTCATCTTCTAATGAATTTTGCAATTTTGAAATCTGCGCCTTGAGTGTTTTGATTTCAATATCTTTCTGCTCTGTTGTTGATTTCTCGTTTTTCAGTAAATCTTCCAATAAATGAATTTCATCTTTCATCTCATTTTCCATATGAACTTTGGCATTTAATTTCTTCTGCAAATCATGATTCATTTGTTCCAGTTCCTCTACTTTCTTAATATTGTCCATTTTATGATCTAGGATTTTGAGAATTATCGGAGTATGGAAATCTTCACTTGTAGATACGTTGATGGGGAACGTGCAAGTTAGCTTGATTTTCTTTACTGTGCATATTTCAGCACCGGGTGGCAAAGGTAGATTGAATTTGAGGACCCAATCCAGTCCAAAACAATGGTATGTCATTTTCTTTTATAAATTACCGATAATTTCGAGTCACCAAAAGCATCGACGTTTATTTGTGTTTCTCCAAGTGTTTCAATGTCAATTCCTGTATAAGCCATGAGGTTACTTGTTGGTTTCAGAGTGGGAGATCCGATTACTTTCCATATTTTCTCGCCAATAACGCTGTAAGCAGCGCCTGGATCATACAGCATTTTCACTGTGTTGTTGTTGAGTTTAACATTCACCATTACTTTACAGTTTTTCCAGAGCTCTTATATGGTCAATATCGGACAGTGACAGGTTATCGTCTTCTATTGATAAATTGTCCCGAACCTGATTTATCTGTTTGTCTTTTACCATTATAGCGTTCCCAACTTTCAAACAAACTCTTGCAAAATGGTTCTTACCTCCACAAGCTTTACGAAACGTCTTTGCAGAGCACAAAGCGTCATCTGAATGTCGCCTTTTCCACAACGGATACAATGTGCATTTTGTTCAATTTCAGAATTGATCTCTTTTCATATTGTTTGTTGTACTTTGGAGGGTTAGATTCCATTGCCTGATGTTTTCCAGAAATTTTTACTCTATTCAAATTTGTATTACTGTTCTTAATTTCCTGTTGTTGAAGGTTGTTCGGCTTTTGGGTAATTTTGCTGATTCTACTATCTTTGCAAACGTTGTTTGTGTTGAACGCATGCATTCTCAATAACTCCAATTGCCAACTATCGTTGCTCAATACCCAATATGAACTGATCTCTCTAAACGTTCATCTAGATTATCGCCGAAATTACAATTTCCGGCAAGAGACTTTAAATCTAGTTCAAATTGAGTTATGGTCCTCACCTTCATTTCCGGAATCGTCGAGAAAAGCAAACTCTCTCTCTGGGATAGAGGTGCTTGTGGTTTCGTGTAAAGTACTTGTTTAAGACTTCTACAGCATCATTAAATCCAATGTTGTTAATGGGAGTCGGATGCATAGAGAATCAAAAACTATTTTGAACGGTTGTGGGTCCCAGATTTTCAAGTAGTAGGTCTCGCTTTTTGTCCCTCGTTTTTGATGTTTCATTCCCTTTAGGAAAATCTTGAATCTTTCGTGTTAACAGATCCATTCTTCGGTTGTTCCATCGAATGGTTGGTATTTACAGTGTGACTTTTATTCACCGACTGCGCCATGTAAAATATTGAAATAAAATAGAGATTAAGAGTTTGAATATCTAGTGTGTATTTCTCATCGTAACATGTAGGAATGAATAACAAGTCAACAAACTATTAAATATTATTACTGTTTGATATCATGTGTTTTGTAATAACATCTGATATATCCTACATACATCTTCTTTCTTCTTCTTCTTTTTCTTCTTCTTCTTCTTCTTCTTCTTCTTTTTCTTCTTTTTTTCTTCTTCTTTCTTCTTCTTCTTCTATATTTCATCATCTTCTGCTTACAGTCCAAGGCCTCCTCCATATATTCTTATTCTTGCTTTTACGAACTACCACTCTTGTAATACTTCCCTTATCAACTCCTTTCCTCCTTCTTTCTTCTTCTTCTTCTTCTTCTTCTTCTTCTTCTTCTTCTTCTTCTCTCTCTCTCTCGATCTGTTCTTCTTTTTCCACCAGTTGGAGTACAATCAGATAACATCTGTCCTGCACTGCAGCCTCTATAACAGGTGACCTAAACACCTCAATAAGGTATAGTCTCTGTTAGCAGGAGAAGACATTCTGGCAAGATGGGGGAACTTACTCCTCGAATCAATCATTTTTAGTTTAAATATTACAAATTCGAGTCTCAAATTGTAGAAAAAACTCTACTTGATAATTTGAGACAAAATTGATCATTTTGTTAACCAATATTGACCGAGCTGGAGTCATTTTCCCATCTTGCCAGAATGTCTTCTTGCTCGAAGACTGGATTGGCTTCGAATCCACGAGCCGCGCTGTAAACTCAAAACAAGTATAGTCTGTCCAAGCATGAAGAGATTCTTGGCAAGATGGGAAAGACTTTCAGCTCGGTCAATATTTTATCAAATATTACAAATTTGATATCAAATTGTAGAACAGAATGTTCTCTACCATTTGAGACCACATTGATAACTTTCAAACCAATATTGACCGAGCTGGAGTCATTCCCCTATCTTGCCAGAATGTCTTGTTTGCTTCGAATCCATGAGCCGCACTGAACAACTTACAAACAAGTATAGGCTGCCCAAGCAAAGAAGACATTCTGGCAAGATGGGAAAATGACTTCCAGCTCAATCAATATTAGTTCAAATATTACAAATTTGATCTCAAATTGTAGAAAAAATTCTACCTCTACAATTTGAGACAAAATTGATCATTTTTTAACCAACATTGACCGAGCTGGAGTCATTTTCCCATCTTGCCAGAATGTCTCCTTTGCTTGGACAGTCTATATCAACCTAAAAAAGCGACCATTCAACTGTGATTCCAAGATGTTGTGATACTTTGAGGTCAGCCGTCGTCTTCAACTCTGGGCTAATTCATTATGATGACACAAGATACGCAAGGTGATATAGTCCTCCCAAGCAAGGAAGACCCTCTGGCAAGATGGGAAAATGACTTCCAGCTTTGTCAATATTTGTTCAGGAATTATAAATGTGATCTTAATAGTAGATCAAATTGTTTTCACAATTAGTAATGAAATTGATAATTTTTGAACCTATATTGACCGAGCTTGAGAAAGTCATTCTCCTATTTTGCCAGAGGGTCTTCTTTTGTTTGGACAGACTATACGCAAGGTGATACATGTATCAAATGTGAGATACAACCAAAACGTTAGGAAGTCTCGCCTGCCTCTCTTGTGCGCTCCAACAGCTGATGTTGTCAATTAGAGTTGTAATTCAGAAATGCCTATATGATGCTTTTGTAATCAAAAAGAGGCAATGATGCTTTTACATCAGCTGTCAGTAAGTTACATCACATACAGAACGACGAAAGACAAATTTTCTAATTTCAATT
>CM029559.1:5978132-6018104 GCA_017141385.1 Sogatella furcifera | reverse complement strand
AGAAAAAGGGAAGGAGGAGGAGGGGGAAAAAGAATGAAAACGAGGGAAGGAAGGGGAAGAAAAGGAGAGAAAAGAAGAAAATAAATGGAGGAAGAAGAAGAGAAAATATGATAAGGGAAAGAAGAAGATGAAAAAAGAAGAAGAGAAAAAGTATGAGATATTGACAGATCCGAAATTAGTGGAAATGACAATGCTACTGCTACCGCTTTGTATAAGTAGAATAGCCTAATGTAGAGGATACTGGATAATGTAGAGGAAAAGGAAGAAGTGTGATGAAGAGAAAGTGGGATAAGAAGTAGAAGCAGAGGAAGAGGAGGAAGAAGAAAAGTTGAAAAGATATAGAAAAAGGAAGAAGAAGGAAAAGAAAAAGGTGAAAAAGATGAAGAGAAGTGCAAGAAGAAGAACCAACATAAGGATGAGATATAGACAGAACCAAAATTAGTGGAAATTATGTACTATACTAGCAATGCTTTATAAAACAGAATAGCCTAATATAAAGGGCAGGTATTACAAAGTGATATAGGGCTCGTATATTATATTTCAGCCCTGCTAAGTTTGGCAAAATTTCAATATTATGCGCAGTGAAATAAATTTATTATCTACTTCCTGCCTCCTCTCACCTCCTCCTCCTCCTCCTCCTCCTCCTCCTCCTCCTCCTCCACCTCCTCATCCTCCTTTTTCTTCTTCTTCTCCTTATTCTCCTCCTCCTACTCCTGCTTTCTTCTTCTTCTTCTCTTCTTCTTCTTCTTCTTCTTCTTCTTCCCTTCTTCCTTCTTCTTCTTCTCCTTCTTCCTTCTTCTTATTCTTCTTTTCCTCCTTCTTATCTTTTTTCTTCTCCTTCTTCTTCTTTTTCAATTCTTTCTCTTATTCTTCTTGCTGTTCTTCTTCTCTTCTTCTTCTTCTTCTTTTCTTCTTCTTCTTCTTCTTCTTCTTCATCTTCTTCTTCTTCATCATCATCATCATCATCATCATCATCATCATCATCATCATCATCATCATCATCTCCTTCATCATCTTCTTCCTTTCCTTCTTCTTCTTCTTCCTTCTTCCTTTTCTTCTTCCTCTCCTCCTTCTTCTTCTTCTTTTCTTCTTCTTCTCCTTCTTCCTCCTCCTTCTTCCTTCTTCCTCTCCTTTTCTTCTTCCTCTCCTTCTTCTCCTCCTCTCCCTCCTCCTCCTCCTCTCTTCCTCCTCCTACTCCTTCTTCTTCTTCCCTCCCTTCTTCTTCTCCTCTTCCTTCTCCTCCTTCTCTTTCTCCTCCTTTCTTCTTCTTCTTCTTCTTCTTCTTCTTCTTCTTCTTCTTCCTTCCTTTCCTTCTTCTTCTTCTTCTTCTTTTACTTCTTTCCCTATGGTTTTCCTTCCCTTCATACTATGATCCATCAGTTTTATATAATTTTCCTTCAAACCTTTTCTTAAATACCACTTGATTCCCTTACTCTTTTGAGAATCCAGTATTCTTATTTTTTATGATTGTACTATTGATAGCAAATTGATAAAATTGTCGTAGAAACAATTAACATTGAAAAAAATTTCAATGACGAATGATTCTAAACCTATTCATATTTTTTGAAACTGTCTCTGTCTGTCTCAATGGCTCAACACCCCATGAAGGGCCTAGGCCTACCAGCTAGTTACCAGTTTCGTATTTCCGTGTTACCGTTCTCAGGCAAGACGGGAAAACGACCCCAGCCCGGCCAATACCGGCCCAAAAGCCATAAATTCTCAAACGGAACTCACAGTCCCCGAACCAACATTGACGGAGCCGATCGCGGCCCCCCATCCAGTCAGAATCCCCTCCCGACCACCCAGCAAGCAGATTCAATACAATTTATTTCATTAAAACACACAAAAGACAAAAATAAATACAACAAATTAAAAAAATTTCAATGACACATCAAACAAAACAAAACCAGGATAGAGGTAGCGTGTGGTTAGCACGTGGATCCCCTCAACCATAAGCCAGGCTCCACAACCAATTAGCGGCGCGGAAAACTTTTGAATAACATGCAGTTAATCAGTTAGAGTTTAATGCAACAATTACTATTTCTCCAGAGAAGGGGAAACGACTAACTATCTTCACTAACGATAGCCAATGAAACTAGCAGATAATTTTACAAATTCTCATTATTTGTCTTTTTAAAAATTATTTCTTATGTTTCAGGTGAGCCTCTCAACCATGGTTTTCCCATTGACAATATTTTAATGAGTAAGTAAAATTTATATACGCTGTCCAAGCAAAGAATAAATTCTGGCAAGATTGAAAATGACTCCAGCTCGGTCACTATTGATTCAAAAATTATCAATTTGATCTCAAATTGTATGTATAATTTTTGAACCAACATTTACTGAGCTGGAATCATTTTCCCACTGATCAATTTGATCTCAAATTATGCATATAATTTTTGAACCAATATTTACTGAGCTGGAATCATTTTCCCATTGATCAATTTGATCTCAAACTGTATGTATAATTCTTGAACCAATATTTACTGAGCTGGAATAATTTTCCCATTGATCAATTTGATCTCAAATTATGTATAATTTTTGAACCAATATTTACTGAGCTGGAATCAAAATTTATCAATTTGATCTCCAATTCATGTATAATTTTTGAACCAATATTTACTGAGCTGGAATTTTTCCCATTGATCAATTTGATCTCAAATTATGTGTTATTTTTGAACCAATATTTACTGAGCTGGAATAATTTTCCCATTGATCAATTTGATCTCAAATTATGTGTATAATTTTTGAACCAATATTTACTGAGCTGGAATCATTTTCCCATTGATCAATTTGATCTCAAATTATGCGTATGATTTTTGAACCAATATTTACTGAGCTGGAATCATTTTCCCATTGATCAATTTGATCTCAAATTCTACGTATGATTTTTGAACCAATATTTACTGAGCTGGAATCATTTCCCCATTCATCAATTTGATCTCAAATTCTACGTATGATTTTTGAACCAATATTTACTGAGCTGGAATCATTTTCTCATTATCAATTTGATCTCAAATTCTACGTATGATTTTTGAACCAATATTTACTGAGCTGGAATCATTTTCCCATTTATCAATTTGATCTCAAATTCTACGTATGATTTTTGAACCAATATTTACTGAGCTGGAATCTTTTCTTCTTCTTCTTCTTCTTCTTCTTCTTCTTCTTCTTCTTCTTCTTCTTCTTCTTCTTCTTCTTCTTCTTCTTCTTCTTCTTCTTCTTCTTCTTCTTCTTCTTCTTCTTCTTCTTCTTCTTCTTCTTCTTCTTCTTCTTCTTCTTCTTCTTCTTCTTCTTCTTCTTCTTCTTCTTCTTCTTCTTCTTCTTCTTCTTCTTCTTCTTCTTCTTCTTCTTCTTCTTCTTCTTCTTCTTCTTCTTCTTCTTCTTCTTCTTCTTCTTCTTCTTCTTCTTCTTCTTCTTCTTCTTCTTCTTCTTCTTCTTCTTCTTCTTCTTCTTCTTCTTCTTCTTCTTCTTCTTCTTCTTCTTCTTCTTCTTCTTCTTCTTCTTCTTCTTCTTCTTCTTCTTCTTCTTCTTCTTCTTCTTCTTCTTCTTCTTCTTCTTCTTCTTCTTCTTCTTCTTCTTCTTCTTCTTCTTCTTCTTCTTCTTCTTCTTCTTCTTCTTCTTCTTCTTCTTCTTCTTCTTCTTCTTCTTCTTCTTCTTCTTCTTCTTCTTCTTCTTCTTCTTCTTCTTCTTCTTCTTCTTCTTCTTCTTCTTCTTCTTCTTCTTCTTCTTCTTCTTCTTCTTCTTCTTCTTCTTCTTCTTCTTCTTCTTCTTCTTCTTCTTCTTCTTCTTCTTCTTCTTCTTCTTCTTCTTCTTCTTCTTCTTCTTCTTCTTCTTCTTCTTCTTCTTCTAGAATATCAAAATGAACTATTAAATAAGTAAATGGGTTCAAGTATATATGTACAGCGCATCTTTTACTGTACAGCACTTCACCTGTTTAGTGTACACGAGCCGCTAGTGATGTTTAGTCTATCCAAGCAAAGAAGATCCTCTGGCAAGCTGAGAAAATGATTCTTGCTTGGTCAATATTGGTTCAAAAAATATCGATTTGGTCTCAAATTGTAGATCAGAATGTTTCCTACGATTTGAGACCAAATCAATAATTTTTGAACCAATATTGATCGAGCTTGTCTCATTTTCTCATCTTGCCAGAGGGTCTTCTTTGCTTGGATAGACTATAGTAATTGCAATTTTTAAATTGAGAAAAAAAATGGTTGGGGCCGGCGGGGAAAAATTGATTTCTACAAATTGTATGGACTATTTCACACCAGTAGTCATACCGTGTTTATAAAGTATCTATAATTGTATCGTATTTATTGCTCCAGCTCGGTCAATATTAGTTATTATAGGAATTAGACTTTAAACTTAGGGCTATTTAAAAAAATGATAAATAAAATGGAAAAATTAACTACCCTTTTTTTTAGAAAACTTTAGTGCCCGGTTTTTCCAAGTACACTCAAATTTGAGGGACCCTCAAGTTTACTACACTTTACTACATTTCCTATACTTATCATAGAAAATGTCAGCTGTTCATCAAAATTTGAGGGTCCCTCAACTTTGAGTGTGCTTGGAAAAACCCGGCATAGAAGTATTTTTTTTTACAATAATAAAAATGATACTTCTAAAGTTAAAAAAAAGGTATTTGATTTTTTCATTTTATTTATCAATTATTATAGGAATTCTGATCTACACTTTGGAACAAACATTTTGAACCAATATTGACCGAGTTGGAGTCAATTTCCCATCTTGCCAGAATGTATTCTACACTTGGCCATGAAGATACGCAAATGATGGGTAGAATCAAAACATTTGCGTTCTAGTAAGAATCTTTGGGTTGGAAAGACTTTTTGAAAGAACTCAGAAGACTACTTTAAAGGCCAGACAGCATGGAAGACTTGTAAAATTCACAAAACAAGTCCTTTTTATTTATAAAAGTGGAGGGAATAGGTTGATAGGTAGGGATAGTTACCTTGCGACAGTTCTTGATAATCGATAAACTTTGTTTAGTTGATTCGGAAGCCCTATTTGTTTCGTCTGTCCAAGCAAAGAAGACATTCTGGCAAGATGGGCTTGCTAGAATGTCTTCTTTGTTTGGAAAGACTGTATAATAAGATTGTAGGGTTTCGAGATATCGAATGATATACAGAAGCCTTCTTGGATTCACGAACTGGATTAATTGCATATTTTAAAGGATTTATTTGTATTTAAGATATTTTTCTGTGTTCCAGTTATATTTTGTCTCAATCCCTTTAATGAATAATTGAATAAATTTTCTGATATAGTTAAAAAGGTAAGGCTTGGGGTTTGTACAATACTATGATGTAGAAATCTTATGATATGATATCTCTATATACAGGGTGTTTCAGGAGGAATGTGCAATACTTCTCAGGCTGATTCCTTACACAAAGTAGACAAAAAAGTTCCATGGGACAAAAGTTAGTCTGTAACTTCAACAATTATTGAGATAATTGAAAAAATATGCTTAAAAAACGCCATTTTTCAACAATAAGGGTTATAACTGGATAAGGAATCATAAAATTGTATTTTTTATTGATGGAAGTTGAAGAGAGTCGGATTCTAAAGAAAAAGTTAAATGGAAGCGATTGTGTAAATCTTACCCAAATCTCAGAAATAGTAATAAAAAATCGCAAAATTCGACATAACATAGCACAAGTGATAAATTTGTATTTAGTAGCGATTTTGCGATTTTTGATCGCTATTTCTGAGATTTGGGTAAGATTCACACAATCGCCGCCATCTAACTTTTTCTTTAGAATCCGACTCTCTTCAACTTGCATCAATAAAAAATACAATTTTATGATTCCTTATCCAGTTATAACCCCTATTGTTGAAAAATGGCGTTTTCTAGCAAATTTTTCCAAATTATCACAATAACCGTTGAAGTTACAAACTTGGAACTGGTTTCATTGAATTCCTCACCTAATTTTACATAGGAATTGATTATTTTAGAACCTCACTAAAGCCTCTTAAAAATTAGAAAAATTAATATATTTTGAAAAATCTCAATTTTCCGCCATTGTTATCTCGGTAACAAAGCGTTTTTGGGGGTTGGCCCATGGAACTCTTTTGTCTACTTGGTGTAAGGAATCAGCCTGAGAAATATTGCACATTCCTCCTGAAACACCCTGTATAAGTACAGTATATTAGTAAACTATAAAGGAAGATGAATCCACAATAATGTTTATTATTATTTACGGTATATATTATGCCATGAAATAGCATTAGTCGAGCAAAGAAGACATTCTGGCAAGATGGGAAAATGATTTATGACTATGTCCGATATACTTCCCAAGGTTACGCTCAATATTAGCGTTTTACTATTTTTCGGAATTTTTGGAGTTTTTCTTAGATTTCTCAAGAATCAATTGGCAGAAAATGTTGAAATTAGGTGAACAGGTCCAGATCAGGTGTAGAAATGCTGAAATAAATTTCGTATCCCTTCTGAACGGAATTTGCAGGCGAGCGAAGCGAGCCTGTTTGACTCACTTACACTGCCTATACTGTCGGGGGTCCAGGGGGCGGAGCTCCCTGGCTAGACAGAGAAGGCGAGCGAAGCGAGCCTGCCGGCTAGTAATATAATATGATATATTAAATAGATGTGGAGCTATGTATATACTATGTATAGTTGTGCCAAGAACAGAAGAGCCTCTTGCAAGATGGCGGAAGGAAGTGAGAGTGTAACTACGCATGCGCAGAACTGATATTTCAGGGAAGTATTTATTTATTTATTTACAAAGACAACTGTTTCCAGGCTTAAGCCCATTGAAACAACAGAAATAATTAAATAATAAGAGCAGAGCAAGTACAAAGATAATATTATATCTAAAGTAAAACTAAAAATAAGAATAATGTAGAAATCGCGAAGACAATAAATACAAGAGAAGTAATAATAAAAATAAAATAATAATAATAATAATGAAATATACAATATGTATTAAATCAAATAATGATATTGATGAGTTGAGAAGAAAACTAAAAATAAAATATCGATAAGATAGATATACAAATAAATTAGAGTAGAAAGAAACAGAGCTAAAGGAGAGTTGATGGTGATTTAAGACAGTTACTCATGCATGCATATTTCCCTGTAATTTTACTATGGTAATTCCCCTAGTAGGTGCAAGTATACTTCAACCAACTAAGTATCACTTCAACCAACCTACCGTTTTTACACTAATCATAATCATATTGATTTCACGAATGAAAAATTTTCTTATTAATTCATTTATTCAATTATTGACGTATGATAGCACAAATCATAACATAATTATGAACTAGGACAGAAAAGTAGTCTGAGCCTATACTATTTCTTCCTAAATTTGGTTATGTTAAAAGAAGTTTCATTTCGACTTCGGCAGCAGTGGTTGGCAGCCATGTTGCCCAAGGCTCTTCTTTGTGTGAAACAACTATAGTGCCCGCAACCTAACCTTATTATAGAGTTGGTGAGAAAAATAGAGAGATGAAAAGAGACACAGAGTGTGTGAGATTAGATTAGATTAGATTACTTTATTCAAATAGATAACAAAATTCGGCTTAGATTATACATTGTAATATAAGTGAGTAAAACAAAATTATCCTATAAATTCCACAAAATAAAGACTTCTAGTAAAAATACGAAAAACGGCGATGAGGTGAATGCAAAATTTATACAGATTTCAAATTGGAGGTTCTGCAAAATGAATAAGAAGTGTAAGTTATCTAAGTGAAAAGGCGAAGTTTGGACATATATATGTCCATTCTTGGGAAAGGATAATAAGGATATCCTTTCCATTAACACTTGGCTTTGATCATGAGAGAGAGGAAAGAAGAGATGAAAAGACTAAAAGGAATAGAGATGGAATCCCGAAAACAATATTAAACCAAAGAGTTATGATAGGTGTGTACTGGACAGTTCGCCATTAATAAAGGTGGATGACACTTCTTTCAGAAGTATGGTCCAATAGGTATACTCTCCAGCTATATTTTTATATTTAACTATACAGGGTGTTTCAGGAGGAATGTGCAATACTTCTCAGGCTGATTTTTCAAAAAATATTTATTTATCTAATTTTTTAGAGGCTTTACTGAGGTTCTAAAATAATGAATTCCTATGTAAAATAAGCTGAGGAATTCAATGAAACCAGTCTGAAGTCTGTAACTTCAACGGTTATTGAAATAATTGAAAAAATATGCTTAAAAAACGCCATTTTTCAACAATAAGGGTTATAACTGGATAAGGAATCATAAATTTGTATTTTTTATTAATGGAAGTTGAAGAGAGTCGGATTCTAAAGAAAAAGTTAAATGGCAGCGATTGTTTAAATCTTACCAAAATCTCAGAAATAGCGATCAAAAATCGCAAAATTGCTACTAAATACAAATTTATCACTTGTGCTATGTTTTGTCGAATTGTCTACTTGAAGTAAGGAATCAGCCTGAGAAGTATTGCACATTCCTCCTGAAACACCTTGTATATATCCCATACCTTTAGTCTTTATAGTCTAGCTATAATCTGTCTAAGCAAAGAAGACATTCCGGCAAGTTGGGAGAATGTCTCCAGCTCGGTCAATATTGGTTCAAAAAATATTGATTTAATCTCAAATTGTAGGAATTGTTCAAAAATTATAAATTTCAGGATTGTAGGAAAGTAGATATATAATTATAGTCTGTTCAAATTGTAGGACATAATCTGTAGGACTTAAATTCTACAATTTGAGACCAAATGTATAATATTTTTACCGATATTGACCGAGTTTTAAGTTAGTTTAGCATCTAGCCAGAATATCGTCAAAATTTGAAACCAAAAGTTTTTAATTTTTATCGATTTGAAACTAAATATAAGATGATGTTGTCAATTTGAGTAGTCATTTAGCTATGCCTATTGCCTAGCACTGGTGGCTTGTACCCACAAAACAGGTGAAGTGTCCCTATCTTTTACTGTACAGCACTTCACCTGTTTCGTGGGTACGAGCCGCCAGTGATGCCTAGATGATGGTAAATAAGAGCTAATTTGTAATTAAGAGAGACAATAGATGCTTTACATCAGCTGTTAGTAGGTTACATGAAGTACAAGAGACAGACGAAACCGCCTAACTTTTGAGTATCAGCTGTAAGGGTCACAAAAAAAATTGCGCCTAATATAGTCTGTCCAAGCAAAGAAGACCCTCTGGCAAGATGGGAAAATGACTCCAGCTTGGTCAATATTTGTAGAAGAATAATAAATGTGGTCTTAATAGTAGATCGAATTGTTTCTTACAATTTGAGATCAAATTGATCATTTTTGAACCAATATTGACCTAGCTTGAGTCACTCTCCCATCTTGTCAGAGGGTCTTCTTTGCTTGGACAGACTATGCGCTGGAAGAGTTGAATGATAGTAATAATAATAATAATAATTTCTCTGAAAGAAAAACAATTCTTCCAGAGGAGTTTATTAGTAAGAAATTAACAATATACAGGTAAGATTTCATGATGTGAATTTAAGTAACAATTTAGACTTTATTGCAAAAAAGATATATTTTTTCGTGGCCCCCACTATATAAAATATGTGTTGGCAAACCACAAATACTTTGCTTTACACGGCGTTAGAGTTATAAAAATAATTTAAAAAATTAATTAATATAATAATATTTATGGACTAATTTTTACATTTGATTAGTAATAAACGACAAAAAAAATTACTTGCTGAACGATGGTACTCTAAATTCCAATAAGGTTTTCACTAAAATTTGATCTATTTTCAATGAGCCAAGTTTTCGTTTTTGCTTTAAAAATGTTAACCGGTACTATTTCTTTAATATGTATTGGAAGTATGTTATGAAGAATTTAAAAAGTGTCAATCAAAAGTGTCGTAGTAGGAATACGCTAGAAGGAAAGAAAGTGTATTGTCAGCTGATTCATCCGCTAGTTCCCTATGCTAAGTTGATAATGTTGGAGTAAAATAACAATGGAGAATATACTTAAATATATAATAATTTTTATTTCTGTAGGAAAAACAAATGAAACAATCGATCAATCAAATACATCAAACTTGTGTAGATAGGGAAACAAATATTAAAATAAAGTTACAGAATAATACATCATACTAGTACATCATACATCATACTCTTAATATAATTAATAAATAAATTTTAACTAATACACCGTGAGTATAATAGTCTATAGCTATCGGCTATAATTCCATTGTCTACAGAAATAGGCTTTTATGCATGTGATTCAATCTCGTACGCATGAAGGAGTGATCAGAGAGACAGAAAGAAAAACAAAAAAAAACATGAAAGTGTTTGTTTAGTCAGCTGATTCACCCGCCAGATACTTTGTTAACAACTGTAGTATCCAAGTAGAGACATATTGGAGTTGTAATGTGTAATGCCATACAGGTAACTGTGGATTACACGCAATCAATACGTGAACTTTACCTCTCGTTTGACAAATGACTAGGTATCGATTTCAAATTTAGGAGGCTTTCTGCTTTCCTCCTCCTCCTCCTCCTCCTCCTCCTCCTCCTCCTACTCCTCCTTCTCTTCGTCTTCCTCTTTCATTACCCTTCTCCTGCTTTTCCTCTTCTTTCTTCTTCTTCTCCTCCTCCTTCTACTTCTCCTCTTCCTCCTCCTCCTCCTCCTCTTCTACCTCCTCCTCCTCCTCCTCCTCCTCCTCCTCCTCCTCCTCCTCCTCCTCCTCCTCCTCCTCATTCTTTTTCTTCTCCTCCTCTTCCTCCTCCTCCTCCTACTCTTTCTTCTTCTTCTCCTCCTCTTCTACCTCCTCCTCCTCCTCCTCCTCCTCCTCCTCCTCCTCATTCTTTTTCTTCTCCTCCTCTTCCTCCTCCTCCTCCTACTCTTTCTTCTTCTTCTTCTCCTCCCCCTCCTACTACTACTCCTCCTCCTCCTCCTCCTCCTCTTTCTTTTTCTTCTCCTCCTGTTCCTCCTCCTTCTACTCCTCTTTCTTCTTCTCCTACTCTTTCTTCTTCTTCTCCTCGTCCTCCTACTACTACACCTCCTCCTCCCCTTTCTTTTTCTTCTCCTCCTTTTTCTTCTTCTCCTCCTTGTCCTATTCTTTCTTCTTCTTCTCCTCCTACTCTTTCTCCTTCTTCTCCTCCTCCTCCTCCTCCTATTTCTTCTTCTCCTCCTCCTCCTGCTCCTCCTCCTCCTCCTCCTCTTCCTCCTCCTCCTCCCCCTCCTCCTCTACTATTTCTTCTTCTTCTCCTCCTCCTCCTACTCTTTCTTCTTCTTCTCCTCCTCCTGCTCTTTCTTCTTCTCCTCCTCCCCCTCCCCGTTCCTACTCCCTCCTCGTTCTCTTCGTCATCCTCTTCCAGTACCCTTTTTCTGCTTTTCTTCTTCTTCAGCATCCTCCCCCTTCTCATTCAGCTTCCTCTTACTCGTCCTCCTCCTTCTCCTCCTCCTCCTTCTCCTTCTCCTTCTCCTTCTCCTCCTTTTCCTCCTCTATGATAATTGTTAGAGAAACTTATATTGCAGTTATCCATCAATTAACTTCGCGAAAAATGAATTATTAATAAACAGAAGTAGAAAGGAATGGGTTTGGAAAGGAAAGTGAAAATAGAATGGAAAGAAAAAAGTGTAGGTATAATAAAAAGATAAAAGTAGGAAAAAGAGAAAAGTGAAACTACAGTATAATGAGAAAAGAAAAGTGGAAATAGAATAAAAATAGAAAAGTGGAAATAGAATAAAAAGAGAATGGGAGATCGCTTTGTTAGGTGTGTCTAGAACAGATGACCCACTTCAGATGGACGGTGTTGATAAAGGGATGAAATTGGCTGTTTGGAAAATAGAGGGTAGAAGAGAGAGAGAGAGAGAGAGTAAGTGTGAGAGTGAGAAAGTAAGTGAGAGAGAGAGAGCGAGAGAATGAAGGAGAAAGAAAATCATATAGAGAGGAAAAAAGTGCGAGAGACAAAAATCAGAAAAGAGATTTTTCCAGAAAAGTTGATGAAGGAATATCATTTGTTGTTTGGAAAAAGAAGTTAAAAAAGAAAAGTAAGTAATAGAAGAGATTAACGGTATAGTCTGTCCAAGCAAAGAAGAGCCTCTGGCAAGATGTGAAAATGTCTCCAGCTCGGTCAATATTTGTTGAAAAATTATCAATTTTGTCTCAAATTGTAGGAAACGATAAATTAATTAAAAAATCATTGATTTGGTCTCAATTGTGGGAAATATTCTGATCTACAATTGAGATCAAATCATTAATTTTTGAACCAATATTGACAGAGCTAGAGTCATTTTCCCATCTTGCCAGAGGGTCTTCTTTGCTTGAACAGACTATACGACTACCGCGCGACTCAAGCTGCCCGGCTCTAAGGCAGCTTGCAGCTTGAGCTGCCGCGCTGTGGCTGCGCTGCTCTAACTATCACAATTCTATCCAAATCACTTTATTATAGATGTTTACTTTGTTATTAAGGCTATTAATGTATACTGAATCAATAGATAAGGAAAATTGCTTAAAATAGTGAATATTAGTGATTTAGTATATGTTAGTAGCCCTAATTATAGATTAAACGTATATAATATACTAGCCGGCAGGCTCGCTTCGCTCGCCTTCTCCGCCTAGCTAGGGGGCTCCGCCCCCTGGACCCCCGACAGTATCAGCAGTGTCAGTGAGTCAAACAGGCTCGCTTCACTCGCCTGCATGACCTCTGTCAGTGTAAGCTGAGATAAACAGGCTCGCTTCGCTCGCCTGCATTCTATTCTGCAATTATGCAATTATGCTATTATGCAATTCTATTCAGAAGGGATTCAAAACTTATTGAACACAGCATTTCTAGATTTAATCTGGACCTGTTCACCAAATTTCGACATTTTCTACCAATTCATTCTCGAAAAATAAAAAAAAAAAAACTCTGAAAATTCCGAAAAATAGTAAAACGCTTATATTGAGCGTAACCTTGGGAACTATATCGGACATAGTTTGAAACTTGATTCAATATTTTCCAAATTAGTTCATCTATAATCTCGCTGAACCATTGAATTTACAGTAAGAATTGGTCGTATCAAGGCGGAAGATATGCAACCCGCAATACATCTACAATTTTAAAAAACCTTATTACTGGCGTAATCTTGAACGGAATTCAAAAATATCTTAACACAACATTTCTAGACCTTATCTAAACCTACCTACCAATAATCAACATTTTCTACCGATTGGTTCTCGAAAAAATTGAGAAAACGCCGAAAAACTATAGAAAAACTTAAATATTTGGCATATCCTTGAAATGTTCCTCAAATCCGTTCTTAGCGCGGGTCTAAACGTCCAACTGAACATGCCTGCCAAATTTGAACGCATTCGGTTCAGTAGTGGATCTTTAGTTCTGGTGATGAATGAATGAATCAGTCAGTCAGTCAGTGTCATTTCGCTTTTATAGATATAGATTACGTGAATAGAGTTGTGATGGATAAAGAAGCGCCGCTAGAGCTGGGTATAGTTGTGTCAAGCACAGAAGAGCCTTTGGCAACATGGCTGCCATTCACTGCTGCCAGCAGTCGAAATGAAAATTGTTCAAACAAAATTTAGGAAGAAATAGTACAGGCTTAGACTATTTATTTCCTGTCTTAGTTCATAATTATGTTATGATTTGTGCTATCATATGTCAATAATTGAATAAATAAATTAATAAAAAATCATTTTTATTCGAGAAATCAACATGATTACGATTAGTATGAAAACGGTAGGTTGGCTGAAGGGATTTTACCCAGAAATTCTAAGTTCTGGGCATCATGCGTGGTCACACTCTAACTTCCCTTTGCCATCTAGCAAAAGGCTCTTCTGTTCTTGGCACAACTATAACTTCAGATACCCATTTGGGTATCGAACCTTGAAAAAGTTGGAAGAAAAATGAAAATGAAAACGAAAAAGTGAATGAAAATGATAACGAAAAAGAGAATGAAAATGATAACAAAAAAGAGAATGAAAATGAAAATGAAAATGAAAATGAAAATGAAAATGAAAATGAAAATGAAAATGAAAATGAAAATGAAAATGAAAATGAAAATGAAAATGAAAACGGAAATTGAAAATGCAAATGAAAATGAAAATGAACATGAAAATTAAAATTGAAATTAAAATTGAAATTAAAATTAAAATTAAAATTAAAATTAAAATTAAAATTAAAATTAAATTGAAATTATAATGAAGATGAAAATTTGAAAATTGAGCTGAGGAGAAGTAAAGAATAAATAAATTGAATGAATAAATAAAAAGCTGGAAAGAAAAAGTAAATGGGAGAGGAAGTGAGAAAGAGTGAGAGAGTGTGTTTGTGTGTGAGAGAGAGAACGAGAGAATAAGAGAGAGAAAGAGAGGGAGAGAGAAAATAATGGGAGAGTCGGAATGATGTATGTGAATGAGTTTTGTCTCTCATGTGAAGAAGTATGATCTTCAACGCATTGTTCGCCAAAATTGGGTTTTCTGAGTTTTTTTTCTAGAGGTGCGTGGACATGAAATGAAAATGATTGAGAGTTATTGTGACGTTTGTTTATATTAGTCTGTCCAAGCAAAGAAGACATTCTGACCGAATGGAAATTTACTCCATCTCTGTCGAAAATTACAAACTGGGTATCAAATTGTAAAGAACATTCTGGTCTACAATTTGAGAAGTTATAATTTTTAAACCAATATTGACCGAGCTGGAGTCTATTTCATATCTTGCCAGTGATACGACAATTCTCTGTGATGAACTGTCATGAATGAAGCATTGAACACTCATAGAAGAGGTATGATAAGAGAAAGAAAAAGAAGGAGAACTAGCAAAACAAGAACAAGAGTAAAAACAACTAGGAGTTGAGAAAGGATAACAAAAGAAGAAAAAGAACTACCAAAAGAAGAATAAGGAGAATAGCGAAAAAATAAGAAGAAGAGGATTAGATTAGATTAGATTAGATTACTTTATTCAAAAAGATAACAAAATTCGGCTAAGATTCTACATTGTAATATAATAAATGAGTAAAACAAAATTATCCTATAAATTTCACAAAATAGAAACTTCTAGTGAAAATACGATAAAACGGTGAAGTAATGAATGCAAAATTTATACAAATTTAATTCGAGGTTCCGCAAAATGAATAAGGAGTGTAAGTGAAAAGGCGAAGTTTAGACATATATATGTCCATTCTTGGGAAAGGATAGTAAGGATATCCTTTCCATTAACACTTGGCCTTGAGGAGGGAGAAGGAGTACAAGAAGAAGAAGGAGAAAAAGTGAGAAAAAATAGAATGCTGAGAGGAGAATATGTTACAAATTGTTCTATCGCCTGAAGCGACATGATGTGCGTGAATCATGTAGAAACAAAACGGAAGTAAATGGGGAAAAAGAAAGTAAAAGAAAAGAAGAAGAAGAAGAAGAAGAAGGATGAGGAGGAGGAGGAGGAGGAGGAGGAGGAGGAGGAGAAGGAGAAGGAGAGGGTGACGGAGAGGGTGAGGGTGAGGGTGAGGTAGAGGGAGAGGGAGAGGGAGAGGGTGTGTGAGAGGGAGAGGGTGAGGGAGAGGGTGAGGGAGAGGGAGAAGGAGAAGGAGAAGGAGAAGAAGAAGAAGAAGAAGAAGGAGGAGGAGGAGGAGGAGAAAAAGAATGAGACTTCGATGCAGTAATGGCTGTAGATTGTAGATTGTGAAGACGAAGTAGCTGAAGTAATAGGAATAAGGAGTGAAGTATAAGGACTATAAAGAGAAGGAGGGGGAGGAGGAGAACAATAAGAAGAAGAAGGAGAAGAAGAAGTAGTGAAAAATTGACTGCATATGGCATAGGTGACAAAGAGAGATGGTAGAACAGCTTGGTAGTATAGTTGTCAAAACAAAGAAGACATTCTGACAAGATAGTAAAATGTCTTCAGCTCGGTCCATATTGGTTCAAAAATTATAAATTTTGTCTCATTTTTTGAATCAGAATGTTAACTACAATTTGAGAAAAAATTTATAATTTTTGAAACAATATTGATCGAGCTGGGGTTATTTTCCCATCTTGCCAGAATGTCTTCTTTGCTTGGAAAGACTGTAAGTGCTAGAAGATTTCCTCTTTTTTCTTCCCTTCGATTTCTCTTGTCTCACCTCTTAATTTTCTCTCTCCTCCTCTTCCTGTGCTCATTCTTCTTTCCATCCACTTTCTCCTACCCATTTCTCACTCTCTGCTTCTCCCTTTCTCATGTTGTAAACTACTTGAATAGAAAATCTAATCTAATCTAATCTTTAAACTTTTATCACAGATGTTGTGGAACTTATCGATAATTTAGTTAAGTGAGAACAAAGGTTGTCAGATCCACAATAGTTATTTGTGTATCAGTGCGCAAAGTGTGATATTGCTGCATCGAGAGAAACAAGCACGAGCCGCAGGCGAGTGTGGAGTAGTTTCTCGAGTGCAGCAAGAAACTTTGTGCCCGTATTACACATTAAATTTTTCCCACACCTTCCATATTGAATGTCAAAGGTTGAAATTGAAATTAAAATTGTCATATCTCAGTTATTTATCATCGAATCCTGACAAATCAGGCTCCATTTTATTCAGAATTTAATGCTCTAATTTTTTGAATTGATACAGAAGTTTATAAAACCATTACTCTTAACAGAGTAATGAGCCGCCATTTTTAAAAATTTTAATTCAATTTTTTATACCAAAAAATCTTGAAAGGTCGTTTATTACTCTTATTTCTATGTAAAATAATATTGGAAGTTGAAAATAATCGGCAAAAAAAGTTCTGCTCAGATTTGAACCCCCCCTGATTGGTAAGCAGTGAAATACCAGTCCACGTTGCTAACCACTGCGCCATTGGGGTTTGTGAGGGGTTATGTTAGTTTAACTTTTGCCAGTGATACCAACATGATTTCAAGAGCATAATAGACTTTACTAGCCTGAAATGTTTCACAAAACTGATGTTTCAAGTTGCAAGTCTGGAGTGCAGAAAAAGATTTTCCCGCACTAGAGCGGAAAAGTAGATTTTGGGTATTGTAATCAATGCAGGAACAGCAACTTTCTAAGGTGCTGTAGGAAAAGTTTATTTAGAATACTATACCTAAGTATTTTTCAAAGCCTCAGTTTTCCACTGCTGATGATGCCCTGAGCATTGGAACTTAAGTATGGTATTCTAAATAAACTTTGTGGATCTGACAACCTTTGTTTTCACTTGCCTAAATTAATTTAATCTTTTTTGTCAAATTTTTGTTGTGTCAATACTCAAGACTTATCGATTAAACAGTGCATGATAATTATTAAATACATGTACTTACTTACTTACTCCTCAGCTCTTCAGGTCATTACAACCCTTGGCCTCCCTCACATAGCCTCTCCATCTGTCACGATCCTCGGCCTGTCTCCTCCAGGGCCCTGGCTTATAAAGATTTACAGCTTGTTTTTCTGATGAAAAACAAGTGATTGGGATTGTAGATTCACCAATAAAACTCTCGATTTACAATGCTCCAAATCTTGGAAAGGATCAGCTGTTGAATCAACGATCAGCCAAAACTCACTAGAAGACCCTAACATTCGAATCCAAAATGGCCGCGATGGTTTGAGTGGAATAGGAAATTCCATGTATTCTTTATTCTTTCTTTACAATTGCGACTTGGTTTCCAAGTATTTTAAGCAAAGGATGAATGAGTGATGATGAATGATGAAGGTTTAAGATGTAGCTTATATTTCTATGTAAAATGGTTCAGACGAAAAATTCACGATATCAGCTGTTCAAACTCGAATCATCGCGGCCATTTTAGATTACAAGGCTAGGGTCTTCTGACTTGGTTTGTTTACGATTTTCTTTGTAGGTTATGATAATATTTTAGCGACAAAAATGATTCCTGTCCTGTTCAAATCTCACTATAAAAATAATGATTGATATTTATTATTAAATATATTCATAATTATAAATCAATTTATATATCAAAATCATTAAATTAGGAGCAAAATTTTGGTTTTAAAGGAATAGCATTGGACTATTCCGATATTCTATTTACTTGAGGTAAATTCGTTTCATGTCATTTTTTTAATCAGCTGAAACTGTAGAATTTGCTTTTTATTGGAATTGTTTATGAGACAGAAACGCCCATAAAATCCACGAATTATGGGTCATGTGGATTGTAAAATGTTTATAAGCCAGGGCCTAGTTCCGAATTCCAAGGATCCTTAGATCGCGCTCTACTTCATCTGTCCATCTATTTCTTGGTCTGCCTTGCCTTCTTCTGTTATACATTTTCTTCTTCTCTATACATTTCGCTACTCTCTCATCTCCCATTCTTAACATGTGTCCCATCCATCGGATTCTGCCGGATTAAATACATGTTATAGTTTTGAAACTTACTTAATAATTCTTCAAATCTATTATTAACTAGAGTCCAATTTTTGTCTCAAATTTAATATCGAATATCGTATTTTGTATACAGGATGTTTCAGGAGGAACGTGCAATAGGTTGCTGTACTAAATGTACTTAGTAGTAGTAGATGAAGAGGAAGAAGAAGAATCGAAGAAAAAGAAGAAGGAAGTAAGAAAAATTGGACTAAAGAGAACTCTGAATTCAATAAGATGTGTAGATATGAAGAGATTGAGTATGGCACAAGTATTGAAAGGATTAATGAGAACTTATTGATTTTGTCAAGTCGACAGAATTATTTTAATGATAAATTCAATCCTGTGTATGACATCCTATGAATGGTTTTCATTTTTTCACAGAAGTGATTGGAAAGTGAAGCCTTGGGAGACGTTAGAATTGGAAATTATAGAATTTTAAGTAATTTTTTCACGATAAAATGAATTTTCACATAACCTAATAAAATGAATCTATGGTGTTCAACATGTTCTAGGAATTTTTAATTTTCAATTTCTAATCTTGGTTGTAGGCTACATAATTATATTAATGTCTAAAGATAGAGCACTTAACACGGCGGATGTTTGATACACATTAGTGATACAAAAGTTCAAATTTGATACGCAATTGTACGGGAAGCTCATTGACACAATATTTGCAACGTGTGGTTTCGAAGTGAGGTTAGCTTATTCAGAATAGAAATTGGCTATTGGCTCTCTGAAACTTGGTACAGTACAGTTACTTAGAGCTTACTTAGCACAGTATTTCATCGTTATTTTGTATAGTCTGTCCAAGCAAAGAAGACCCTCCGGCACGATGGGAAAATGACTCCAGCTTGGACAATATTTTTTCAAGAATTATAAATGTAGTCTTAATAGTAGATCAAATTGTTTCATACAATTTGAGGTCGACTTGACAATTTTAAAAGTAATAATGACCGAGCTTGAGTCATTTTCTCATCTTGCCAGAGGGTCTTCTTTGCTTGGACAGACTATATTAATTCAACCTAAAAATAACCAAACTCCGTAATAGATAACTTTTCGAGCAATATTTACGTTTGGGAAATTTCTGTTTACAGAAAATCTAACATCAGCTGTTATTTACCACACATTCATATAGTCTGTCCAAGCAGAGAAGACCCTCTGGCAAAATGGGAAAATGACTCAAGCTTGGTCAATTTTGGATCAAAAATCATAAATTTGATCTCAAATTGTAGGAAACAATTCGATCTACTATTAAGACCACATTTATAATTCTTGAAAAAATATTGACCAAGCTGGAGTCATTTTCCCATCTTGCCAGAGGGTCTTCTTTGCTTAGACAGACCATACAATCAGATCCATATAATTAATAGTGGTCTAGTGTTGAAAGTGAAAACATGTTACACATTCAGGCGGGAAACGACTATTAGAACACTCTTTTTAGCGGGAAATGTGTGGCGGAAATCTCGCGCGCGATTACTTTTGGCGGGAACCGTACCGGAAACAGATGATCGTATCAGATAGTTCTGGCGCTAATAGTTGAAATTAGAAGATGTTGACGTTGAATCAACGTGTTGAACAATTTAATCAACTTGTTCTTGTCTTTCATTATTATAATGTGATTATAGCACTGGCGTCTCGTGCCCATGAAACAGGTGAAGTGTTGTACAGTAAAAGATACGAGCACTTCACCTGTTTCGTGGGCACGAGCCGCCAGTGGATTATAGTGTGATTCACTTTATTGAGGAATTCACAGATTTACATAAAATTGTTTATGAGAATACCATCAATCTATACAGGGAAAACTAAATAATGCAGAATATTACATTTTGAGATCTCTTTAAAAGCGAAATGGCACTGATTCATTCATTCATTCACTCATCAGCAGAAATAAAAATCTACCAGACCGAATGCGTTCAAATTTGGCAGACATGTTCAGTTGGACCTCTAGACGCGTACTAAGAACGGGTTTTTGAAACTTCTCAAGGATACGCCAAGTATTTGAGTTTTTCTATAGTTTTTCGGCATTTTCTTACTTTTTTCGAAAACTAATCGGTAGAAAATGTTTATATTTGGTGGGCAGGTTCAGATAAGGTCTAGAAATGTTGTGTTAAAATATTTTTGAAATCCGTTCAAGATTACGCCAGTAATCAGGTTTTCAAAATTGTAGATGTATTGCGGTTTGCATAGGTCTTCCACCTTGATACGTCAAATCAAAACTGTAAATTCAATGGTTCAGCGAGATTATAGATGAACTAATTTGGAAGATATTGGATAAAGTTTTAAACTATGTCCGACATACTTCCTAAGGTTACGCTTAATATTAGCGTTTTACTATTTTTCGGAGTTTATCTTAGATTTTTCGAGAACAAATTGGCAGAAAATGTTGAAATTAAGTAAACAGGTCCAAATTAGGTCTAGAAATGTTGTGTTCAATAAATTTCGAATCCCTTCTGAACGGAATTTGCAGGCGGGCGAGGCGAGCCTGTTTGTCTCAGCTGACACTGACAGAGGTTTTGCCTCACTTACACTGTCAATTTTGACGGGGGTCCAGGGGGCGGAGCCCCCTGGCTAGGCGGAGAAGGCCGGCTAGTTAAAAATATATTTGAATATAAACAGTAAGAAGCCAGAATGAGTGAGAGTAAGATTTTCAACATCGAGGGTTGAATTCAAGAAAAGTAACAAGTAGAGAATTTTTGTAGAAAACATATTGATCTACATTTTGAGACCAAATCAATAATCTTTGAACCAATATTGACCGAGCTGGAGTAATTTTCTTATCTTGCCAGAGCCCCTTCTTTGCTGGGACTAACAATACATTTTTCCGTGCGACTTTCGCAGTAATTGGAACCCACCTCAAATTGAATCTTTTAATTTTTCCCAATTTTTTCGAATTCTTCATGAAGCTTAGCCAATATTTTGGCCAACCAACACTTATCACAAGTGAATATTGTACTTAGTCTGTCCAAGCAAACAAGACATCCTGGCGAGATGGGAAAATGACTCCAGGTCGGTCAATATTGGTTCAAAAATTATAAATTTGGTCTCAAATAATAGAAAACATTTTGATCTACGATTTGAGACCAAATTTATAATTTTTCAATCAATATTGAACGTGCTGGAGTCATTTTCCCATCTTGCCAGAATGTCTTGTTTGCTTGGACAGACTGTAATTGAAATTATAGTGTTATCAAAAGTACTTCATAGATAACTAACCACTCCTAAAACACCTATTATTACAATGTTATTCTAGATAACATTTATTATAGTTCGTCGAAGCAAAGAAGACATTCTGACAAGATGGTAAAATTACTCCAGCTCGATCAATATTTGTTCAAAAACTATCAATTCATTCTGAAATTGTTTATCAGAATGTTTGCTATAATTTAAGACCAAATTCATAATTTTGGAATCAATATTGACTGATCTGGAGTAATTTTCCCATCTTGCCAGAATGTCTTCTTTGCTTGGACAGACTTTAGCTGATATGCCTTTACAGTCAATGTTGTCTAATTAAACAATAGTGTTGTTATTGGTGACCTCAAACTCATGGGGGATTAACAAAACATGTTCAATATGTGTTTGGTATTTGGCGAGTTTAGTCATGAATTTTCATTTCATCTCGTATTGTCTCTTCTCATTTCTATTTTCTATTATTGTTCTCCCGTGTAATATTTTCATGTCTCTCTCTCTCTCTCTCTCTTTCTATCACCCTTTTTTCTCTCTTTGTAGAGATGGTATGATGGTAATATGTTTCACACATTCAATTACGATATGTGAGAATTTTCCGAGACCGTAAATTCCAAGGCTGGTAAATCTACCAGGTGGGATATTTCTCTTGAAATTACAGTTCACGAATCTGACGTCACTAGTTTTCTACAGTGTTGCACTCTAGCGCCCAAAATCAAAAGCACAGCTGACGAAAATGTCAACATAACCTATTTTCGTTAGTGTTGAAGAATATTATTGTAATGAATTCTGATGAGCTGAGAACATCACAATTATCAAGGAAACAATATTTTTATGTTGTCCTAGTTGTTTTGTGGTGAAATATGATTATTTTAATTTTTATTAACTGAACCGACCAAAGCTTACTTTTTTCTCAACGAGAGCGCTAGCTTCTTAAATCTTTGTCCTCAAGTTATTTCAGTTATTTATTTAATCAAATTAATACATTGAAAGAAGAGAAAAAACATGCGTAAGCCCAAAACTTCTTCTATACCAATTTTGATTAAAATGTCAAAATTCAGGTTATGTTCCTTTTCACACTTTCCACTTCACACAATTTTGACTCAGAAAAAAACATAATAGAAAATTTTGAATTTAGAAGGTTTATAGAAGAAATAAATATAGAAAATCCATTAAAATAATCATTCTGAAACTTGAAAAATAATTATAAACTTAAAAAATTTAAGAGCCACAATAAAATCACTACACACTATGAATCACATTTATGGCAACAATAGCATTATATTCATCTAATATCACAACATTATTCATTATTATTCGACTGCAATAACACTCAATGATTTTATTAATCATTGTAACAACTATTTTCATTGATATTGAGCTTCTTACGTGGTAATTTTTTATTTTTCAATTCTCTGTGGAACAGCTGGGAAGTTGGAATCCTAGATACATGTCGAATCATTAATATAGGTATCTATATCTATATAAGCGAAATCACCAGAACTAAAAATCCACTGAACCAAATGCGTTCAAATTTGGCAGGCATGTTCAGTTGGACTTTTAGACGCGCGCTAAGAAAGGATTTTAAAAACTTTTCAAGGATACGCCAAATATTTTAGTTTTTCTAGAGTTTTTCGGCGTTTTCCTCATTATTTCGAGAACCAATCGGTAGAAAATGTTGATATTTGGTGGGCAGGTTCAAATGAGGTCTAGAAATTTTGTGTTAGAATATTTTTGCAATCCGTTCAAGATTACACCAGTAATCAGGTTTTCAAAATTGTAGATGTGTTGCGGGTTGCATATCTTCCGCCTTGATACAACCAATCCTTACTGTAAATTCAATGGTTCAGCGAGAATATAGATGAACTAATTTGGAAGATGTTGAATCAAGTTTCAAACTATATCCGATATACTTCCCAAGGTTAATATTAGCGTTTTACTATTTTTGGATTTTTCGGAGTTTCTCTTGGATTTTTCTAGAACAAATTTGTTTCATAAAGGAGAAAAAAATTCGAAAAATTTTTACACAATTTTTTAAAAAAAATTTCGGACCTTTTCCCCCACCAATTTTTCAAAAAAAATTTTTGAATTTTGGGGTTTTAGAAAAATCTTAAAAAAAACCCGAAAAATTTCAAAAAAATAGTAAAAACCCCTTAAATTAAACTTTTCCCTTGGGAAATTTTTCCCCCATTCCGCCCCTGTTTAAAAAAATTTTGGGATTTCAATTTTATCCTTCCCAATTTAAATTATCAATCTTTTTTTAAAAATTTAAATTTTAAAAATTAAGGATTTGGTTCGTTAAAATGTAAAAATAGGAAAAATCCGCCCCCATCTACAATTTTGAAAACCTATTACCGGGTGGTTTTGAACGGAAAATTGCAAAAAATTTTCAACAAAAACCCCTTTTTTAAAAGACCTTTCTTCCAAAAAAAAAACCTTTTTCTTAAATTCAAAAAAATAAAAAACAAAAAAATTTTTAAAAGAAAACCTTAAAAAAAATAATTTTGGCCAAATCCTTAAAAAATTCCAAAATTTTTCCTTTTAGGGGTTTTTAACCCCCAATGAAAATTTTTCCAAAAATTTTTTAAGATTTGTTCAGGGGAATTTTTTTTTTTTAAAGGGAATAAAAATTGGAACCCGCCGCGAATTTTAAAAGGTTCTTTTCGGCGTCGGGGTGCCATTTCCCTTATAAGAAAAAAATTCCCCCAAACAAGGTTAAACGAAATTTTAGGATTTTTAAACCCCCTAAAAAGGATTTTAAAAAAATTTAAAGGGTAGAAATTTTTAAAGTTTTTCAATTTTTGGCTTTTTCAAAAACCAATCAGAAAAAAATTTTTTACGGGAAAAAGGAAAGAAAATTTTTTTCCAACGTTCGGAATTATTAAATGGGTTTTAAAAAATGTTTGGGGGGGTTCAACTTCCCCCTTTAAAAAATTAAAGTAAAAAAGGGGAAACAAATAGGGGAACTTTTGGAAAGGGAAAATAATTTTAATTAACCTATTTCCCCAAGGGAATATTGGGGTTTAACTATTTTGGGTTTTTTGGGTTTTTTAATTTTTCAAACAAATTTGGGGAAAAAGTTGAATTAAAACTTTTTTAAAAATTGGTGAAATTTTGGGAATTTAAAATTTGGGTTTCAAGGGAAATTTTGGGGGGAGGAAAACTTTTTTCCAACGGAAGGGGAAAAATTTTTAAATAAATTATAGCCCCGGGGGAAAGGGGGAAAAAACCCCCCAAAACCCGGGGAAAAAGCGGGCCTCCGTTTCATTTTGAGTAAAGGAAACTTAAAATGAATTTTAAAAAAAAAAGGGGTTAAAAAGGAGTTTCGGAAAAACCACGGGGGAAAAAACCCCCAAATTTTATATAAACCACTGGGGCGGGCTCAAACCCCGTCGTTTTTCCAAAAACCTCCCCCCCTTAAAAATAAATGAATTAAAACATTTTTCCCCTTTCCTTCCTTTGAAATTCGTTTAGAGGCCAAAATTCCCGTTTCCAATTTTAAATTTTCGAAAATTTGGAAAAAAAAAAAAATTTAAAAATTTGTTTTTGGGGAAAAACCCCTTTTGCTTTTCAAACCTCTTCCAAAAAAATTTCTAAATCTTCAAAAATTTTAATTTTTCGTTGGAGGTGATCGACAAATTGAACCAAACATTTAAAATTTTAAAAACCTAATTATTTGGTTTCGGGTTTAAAAAAATTCAAAAACCTTGTGAAAAATTTAAAATTTTCCCTTATTTGGTTTAAAAAATAAAAAACCCCAAAAACTAAAAAAACCCAAAATATTTGGGTTTTTCCCAAAAAAATTTTAAATATTTTTGGGGTTTTTAATTTTTCCAAAAAAATCCAAATTTTTTTGGGAACCTTTTTCCAGGGTTTTTTAAATTCGGGGATAATAAAAATAAAAATTCCCTTTTAGTTTTGGGGGTTTAATGGTTTTTGAAAGAAAGTTAATTTTCCCCAATTAACAAGTATTTTGGTAAAGGGGTAACTTGATTCCCAATTAAAAATTAAAAAAGCCCAATTTGGGTAGACCTTTGGAGGGTAGGGTATTTAAATTTTATTTAAAATACAAAACATCCAAAATTTACAAAGAAAAAAATTTTTGCCCCCTTTCTTCTTTTTGAATTTTTGGGGGTTTCCATTTTAAAAAATTTCAAGTTTTGGCGGGTTGAACCAACAAAATTATTAAATGTTTTAATTAAACTTTTTGGAATTGGGGTGTTGTTCTTTTTGGAATTTAAATCCCCCTACCCCCAAGGAAGGGGGAGTGGTTAGTTAAAGAGGGGCCTTTTTTGCTTGGATGAATAACATATCAGATTTATTATAGAATATGAAATCCTCCTGAATAACACTGGCAACATGAATGATTCAATTATTCTACTCTGGTCGAGCAAAGAAAATTCCTGGAAGATAAAAATGACTCAGCTAGGTCATTATTGGTTTGAAAATTATAACTAAAATTGTAGAGCAGAATGCTTTCTACAATTTGAGACAAATGAAAAATTTTGAACCAATATTGACCGAATCTGGATCATTTCCCCTTTTGACAAGAATGTCTTCTTTGTTCGATAGGACAATACCATCATAACTTGATCTCTTCTCTTGAATTAGTGAATGATCCTTTAGGAATAATCCTCTTAAATTATTGACCATGAAGGACATGAAGAACCTATCATATAGGTTTAAATCCTTTCCATTAACTGGATTTCCCCATAGAATTTGAAGGATTGATTGACGTTTACAGGACTGGCGGCTCGTGCCCACGAAACAGGTGAAAGTTTACAGTAAAATATACGGGCACTTCACCTGTTTCCCGCACGAGCCGTCGTTTAGGAAATGCTGGGGTTTAGTTCAGTTTGTTGAATTGAGGTTGATGTTATGCTTTGGAATTTTCCAATGACATAATTCCTTTTAGAAAATCTTACACCAGATGTAGAGTGCATGGAAGAAGTCCAATAGAAACTGAAAGCAGAACTGATAGCAGAACATTCCCCTCATTCTCCTCGAACTTATTTATGTTTTTAATGCTTTTGAAAAAAATTTAAAAAAAAGTAGAAAATAAATTCAAGCTTCTTGAGTCTGTCCAACCTGAAAAGACATTCTGGCAAGATGGTAAAATGACTCCAGCTCGGTTAATATTAGATCAAAAATTATAAATTTTGTTTATTTTTTAGAGCAGAAAGTTCACTACAATTTTTGATCCAATATTGACCAAGCTGCAGTAATTTTCATATCTTGCCAGACTCTACTTAGCTAGATCAGAATATACCGAAATAGCGGATTTGGATTAAGTTGGGAGTTTGAAATTGCTTTTAAAGGATCGGACCAGGTTGAATTTCTTCTCTTCAGTTGATCTCTTCTATTTAAACATACTTTTTTCTGTTTTTCAATGGCTCAACAGCCCATAAAGGGCCTAGGCCTACCAGCTGGTTGCCAGTTTCATATTTACTCCACTATACAGCAGAGGTGAATAATCATCAACCAGGATAGAGGTAACGAGTGGTTACCACTTTGATCCTCTCAACCATAAGCCAGTTTCCGTAACCAGGTGGCAGCGCAGAAGACCTCTGAATAACATTTAGTTAATCAGTTAGAGTGTAAAGCAACAATTACGATTCCTCCAGAGAGGGGAAACAAAAAAATCATTCACAGTTGAGTTTGAACGACCAGATTCATTTCAATCAATACAACACCACAAATCTAATTTAAAAATATTTTATTAGTCAAGTATTACTGTATTAGTTCGTTTGTAGTTTTCCTCATTTTTCCGTAAATTTTTACTCGTATCTCGTAGGTTTCTGTTGCTATTTATCGATCTTCAATTGTATTTTCTGTTTGAAACGCCATTTTGTAATGTTTGAATGAACCGCTAATCGGGGAGGAGCTTGTCTAGGCCAATGGCAGACATTCACGGCCATTTTGGCTAAAGCGTCTACCAATAGCGGTGCTCCACCGTTAGTATAAATACTGCTGCTCTGTACTTTAAGTTTTAGTTCACCAGAGATTGATAATGGTGTAACAACCGAAACCGGTATCTCAATTTTTTAATAAATCAGTGGTTTGACAACATTGTTTTTTCTATTAGGAAAAAGAAAGACGAAAAAATGACTCTAGCTCGGTCAATATTTGTTTCAATCGTAGGAGAATTCCTGTTCTACAATCTGAGACCAAATCAAAATTTTTTAAACCAATTTTGCCCAAGCTGGAGTCATTTTCTCATCTTGCCAGAGGGTCTTCTTTGCTTGACAGACAGACAGAGTGTTTTAGGGGTGTTTTCCAGGAGGAATGTGCAATACTTCTCAGGCTAATTCCTCAAATATATTTTGAAAAAAGTTCCATGGGACCAATTTTCCGCCAAAAACGCTTTGTTATCCGGTAGCATAAGCTGCTTTTGGGGAAAATTGGGTTTTCAAAAAATGGATACGTTAATTTTCCTACTTGGTTTAGAGGAATCATTTATTAGAAGGTTCGGGTTGCATCAATTCCCTCCTGAAACAATATAGCTGAGTAAATCAGTCAGAATTAAAACCAGAAACGTTTATAAATTTAACGGTTATTTGATTATAATTGGAAAATATGGGAAAAACGCCATTTTTTTCAACAATAAAGTTATAACTGTAACTGGATAAAGGGAATCTCTAAATTGTATTTTTTATTGGGGAAGTTGAAGAGGAGTGTAGACATTCTAAAGAAAAAGTTAAAAGGCGGCGATTTTGTAAATGTGACAAAATTGGAAATGGCGATCACAAAATCGAAAAATGTTGACAAAATGTATAGCATTGCATAGAATTTCGCTGACTATGCAGATCTAGGCGATAAGGTATGTTACAATTCATGACAGGAGGATTGTGGGTAGGGTGTTATCACTCATGTTCAGCTTGCAATTTGTGATCGCCATTGTTTGTTTAAGGCCTCTCAAACCGATTTCGTTGAAAAGTATTGTCTGTCCAAGCAAAGAAGACATTCTGGAAAGATGGGAAAATTTTATTTTATTTAGCGTAGCCTATGGCTTTTTTGTTGAAAAATGGGGAGACTCAAGGGTTTCTCCACTTCGCCACATTTTCCCAATTATTAAAATCAAAAACCGTTGAGATTACAAACTTGTTTTCAATTTGACAAAACTCAATTTCATTCAGCTAATCACCGTCAGATTACGCAAGATTTTATCGAAATTTGGAATTAATAATAATCTATCATGAAAATGTCTAAAGCCTCTAATGAACTTTAATATCATCCAAAAAGATTCGCTTAATAATGACAGCTTCCTGCTTTTGATGACCGGATTTTATATCTAAATTAAATTATATTTTGAAAACGTTTACAAAATGATTTCCGCCATTGTTATCTCGGTAGCAAAGCGTTTTTGAGTTTGGTCCATGAACTTTGTCTACTTGCCTTAAGGAATCAGCCTGAGAAGTATTGCACATTCCTCTTGGAAACACCCCTGTATAAACCCTGTGCACAAATTTTACTCAAAAATTCATCAAAAAAGCGGAAACAAACGCCTCTCATCTATATTATTATTACTATTTTAATTATTTCAAACAATATTTATGAAGTCCGCCTACCATGTAGTGTATGTGGACTGTAAGCGTATATGAGCATTCTGATGAGTCAGCGTTTTGAATGTGACAAAGCGGTTAGGGAATGACATTTCTAATGTTGCTTA
This sequence comes from Sogatella furcifera, assembly GCA_017141385.1. Classification (NCBI taxonomy): domain Eukaryota; kingdom Metazoa; phylum Arthropoda; class Insecta; order Hemiptera; family Delphacidae; genus Sogatella; species Sogatella furcifera. The sequence goes on along the minus strand of CM029559.1, from coordinate 5,988,982 downwards.
CTATAGCATTGCATAGAATTGCTGACTATGCAGATCTAGGCAGTAAGTGCTGTTGCAATTCATGACAGTGGAGGATTGTGGGTAGGTGTTATCACTTATCTCCAGTAAAGGAAAGTCGTTTTAATAGTCTTGATATTGGCAACGCAAAATTCTTAAAATGGGAAAATGACTCCCAGTCATTATTGGTTTTTCAAAAATTATTAATCAAGTATCAATATGTAGGAAATATTCTGATCCACAATTTGAGACTAAATTTATAATTTTTATACCAATGTTGACCAAGCTGTAGTCATTCTCCCATCTTGCCAGAATTTCTTCTTTGCGTGGGGAAGTGTTGTCACTCATATTCATCTGGAAAATGAATTTTACTTGTAAAATAAAATGTTTAATAAAAAGTAAATTGTTTAAATAAATTTAGTAAATAAAGCCTTTCAAAACAGGTTTCTGTTAAAAAGTATAGTCTGTCCAAGCAAAGAAGACATTCTGACAAGATGGGAAAATGACTCTAGTTCAGTCAATATTGAATTAAAAATTATTTAGTCTCAAGTTGTAGGAAACATTGTCTGAATGTATTGTCAAAACTAGTATCGCTCATCACAGCTCCGATATGAACGTACAGTAAAACGCCAACTATCCAAACGCCGATTAACCGTATTGCTGATTAACCGAATTGCTGATTAACCGAATTGCTGATTAACCGAATTGCCGATTAACCAAATTGCCGATTAACCGAATTGCTGATTAACCGAATTGCCGATTAACCGAATTGCCAATTAACCGAATCGGTCTTAAGCGTGTACCTAATAAACTAAAAAACCAGCGTTTAGGAAGTGATCGTAGCTTTTTTTCTTACTTTTTCAATTTTACTCACTGTACTGAAGTTTTGTACAGTATTTGCTTTGCTTTCCATATTAATTCAACATCACTACACTGTACTTTTCAAATGTAAAGGCTTTATTCCGACCATTCGAAGTTCAACATATATTTTTATTTAATACAGTTTCTTGTCCAATTCTCATCCGAATTTTGCTTATCCAAATTGACCCAGGTCCCACTTAATTCGGATAATCGATGTTCTACTGTACATCCGCCATTCTGTGGTCGAATGATAGCGCCAAATTTGAATTCATAAGAAGAAGGAGAAGAAGAAGAAGAAGAAGAAGAAGAAGAAGAAGAAGAAGAAGAAGAAGAAGAAGGAAAGAAGGAAAGAAGAAGAAGAAAAAGAACAAGAAAAAAAGAAAAAAAAAAAGAAAAAAAGGAAAAAGAAAAAGAAAAAAGAGAAAAAGAAAAGAAAAAAAAGAAAAAAAAGAAAATGAAAATGAAAAAGAAAAGAAAATGAAAATGAAAATGAAAATGAAAATGAAAATGAAAATGAAAATGAAAAATGAACAATGAAAATGAAAATGAAAATGAAAATGAAAATGAAAATGAAAATGAAAATGAAAATGAAAATGAAAATGAAAATGAAAATGAAAATGAAAATGAAAATGAACAAGAACAATGAACAAGGGAAAAAGAAAAAATGAAAATGAAAACAAGAACGAGAAGAAAGATCAAGAACAAGAGCAAGAAGAAAAAGAGAAAAGAAAAAAGAAGGAAAAAAATAAAAAAGAACAAGAACAAGAGGAAGTGAAAAATTAAAAGTTAGTGATCCATCGCACTTTATTATTATTAGTCAGCGTCAAGGATTATTCAGTCAATTACAAGTGTTGGTACTTTTCATTCTTTCTAACATTTTTTCATTATTTTCTTTTTCTTCTTTTTCTTGTTCTTTTCTTTGTACCAAGTTATGGGAAGTTGTGAGAAAAGTTGAAAAGTTTTTGTCTGTGATAAAAGCCAAGTCAGTTGATGAGAAGGAAGAAAGATGTTGAAGAAGAGGAAGAAGAAGCAGACGAAGAAGAAGAGAAGAAGAAGAAGAGAAAAGAGAAGAAGAAGAGAAGGAAGAAGGAAGGTCATAGAAGGAGGCATGAAGGAGAAGAGGAGGAGGAGAAGAAGAAGAAGAAGGAGGTGGAAAGGATGAAGGAGAAGGAGGAGACGAATAATAAGAAGTGGAGGAGGAGGTGTGGTGACGAAGAAGAAGAATGAAAAAAAAAGAAAAAGAAAAGAAAAGAGAGGTGTGGTTAAAAAAGAAAGAAGAAAGGGGGAAGAGGAAGGAAGAAGGAGAAGGAAGAAGGAGGAGGAGGAGAAGGAAGAAGAGGAGGAAAAAGAAGGAAAAAAATTAAAAAGGAGAAGGAGGACGAGGAAGAGAGAAATAAGGGAAAAAGATAATGAAAAGGAGAAAGAGGAGGAGGAGGAAGAGGAAGAGATGAAAAAGAAAATGAAAAGGAGAAGGAAGGAGGGAGGAAAAAAAAAGGAAGGGAAAGAAGGAAGAGAAAGATGATGAAAAGGAGAAAGAAAAGTGGAGAAAAAGAAATTATAGGAGGTGAGAAGAGAAGGAGGAGAAGAAAAGAAGAAGAGAGAGAAGAAGAAGAAGAAGAAGAAGAAGAAAAGAAGAAAAAGAAAAAAGGAGAAGGAAAAAGGTGAAAAATGAAAAAGAAGAAGAGAGAGGAGAGAGAGAGACGTAAACCCTATTGCTAAAAAAAGTTCGGAAGACATCTCTCCTGAGGAAAAAAGTTTTTTATTTTGGAAAAGTCTTAGAGAGTGTGCCGACATCTTATAATTGCTATTAAAGTATTAAGAATGAAAACTTTTCTACTTGACCAGAGGATTAAATAGTCTCCACCTGCTATGTAAGGTCGCATTTTACTCCCCAGAATCAAATGCTAAAGATTCACATTTTCTCCCTAGTAAGGGAAAAAGTTGATCATTTTTCCCTAGGGAGTAAACTAAACACATAAGAATAACATGGGTGACGTCATCCATCAATTCAGCATATGAAAATTGTTCAAAACAGCTGATCATCTGTTAGGTTGAGGCCGCACTGCCGGTGGGTGGAGCGTGGTGGGTGGAGGGCAGATGGTAAATCTATAGAACATACACACCATCCACAGTAATACATCGTATGAATGTTATGTGTTCAGCCGCCATCTTAAAATTCTTAAATATGGACAACATAACCTCAAAAAACAGTATGACGTCATACCATTTATACGATTTATTACTGTGGATGGTGTGTATGTTCTATAGATTTACCAACTACCCTTCACCCTCCAGGCACTACCCACCGGCAGTGCGGCATCAGACTTACAGACAGTAGAAAGAAATAGCGCTTTTTTGACATGTTTAGGTACAGGAAATAGCTGCGGCTTTTTGATTGTGAAATTGTGAGGTTATGTCATCTCCACGACAGTATGGTTGATTACACTTATTTGTTACATTTTTATAGTATTTATTGGTGTAGGTGGAGGAAAAATGTTTTGTGCATCTTCGGGACTAAATTATGTTTTCTCCGCGGGAAATTGTCGCCCTCGGCTATGCCTCTGGCACTAACAGTTTCCCTGGAGAAAAAGTTAAACATTAGTCCCCTAGAGGCACAAATAACTATTCAGCTCATTACTGTGAAAGGAGTTCCAAAATTCAAGATGTTAAAAGAGATTATTGTAAAAAATCCTCCTGCAAATAACTTCTATCTTTAAGGAAAATTAATTAAAAATCCAAAATAATTTTGAAGCAATGTTGTATAGTTGTATCAAGCACAGAAGATCCTTTGGCAACATGGCAGCCATTCACTGCTGCCAGTAGTCGATATGAAAATTGTTCTAGTAGAACCAAATTTAGGAAAAAGTACAGCTTACAATATTTTTCTTTCTCAGTTCATAATCATGTTATAACTAGGCGGCAGGCTCGCTTCGCTCGCCTTCTCCGCTTAGCCAGGGGGCTCCATCCCCTGGACCCCCGACAGTATCGGCAGTGTAGGTGAGTCAAACAGAATCGCTTGCTCGCCTGCAAAACCTTTGTCAGTGTAAGATGAGACAAACATCCTTTTGAATTCCGTTTAGTTCCAATTGGTTATTGAACACAATTTTGACCTAATCTGGACCTGTTAAAACCAACATTTTCTGCCAATTGGTTCTTGAAAAAGGAAAACCAAAAGGTTATTAAGTAAGTTTTTCCCAAAACTTAAGACATCTCGCCCGCAACACATCTACAATTTTGAAAACCTGATTACTGGCGTAATCTTGAAAGGATTGCAAAAATATTTCAACATAACATCTCTATATAGACCTTATCTGAACCTGCTCACCAAATATCAAAATTTTCTACAGATTGGTTCACGAAAAAATGAAGAAAACGCCGAAAAACTATTGAAAAAGTAAAAATATTAGGCGTATCCTTGAAAAGTTTTCAAAATCCGTTCTTAGCGCGCATCTAAACATCCAATTGAACATGCCTGTCAAATTTGAACGCATTCGCTTCAGTGGATTTTTAGTTCTGGTGTTGAATGAATGAATCAGTCAGTCAGTCACTCAGTGCCATTTCGCTTTTATAGATATAGATTTGTGCTATCATTTGTCAATTGAAAAAATGAATGAATAGAAAAATATTTTCATTTGTGAAATCAATATGATTATGATTAGTGTAAAAACGGTAGGTTGGCTGAAGTGATTTTACCCTGGAATTCTAAGCTCTGTGCATGCGTAGTTACTCTCGCACTCCCCTCCGCCATCTTGCAAGAGGCTCTTCTGTTCTTGGCACAACTATACCAATATTTTATAAATGAGATAACATGTCGTTTTTTACTTTTCCATTGATGAGCTTTATTTGTTATTCAATTTTAATTAAAAATCTTGAAGCGGTAATTTGAAATTCAGTTCATCATGACTTTGTTGCTTCTAAAAAAATGGGTAAATCAAGGAATTGAATCAGAAGTGGAGAAAGAATGGAAATAAGGAGAAGAAGAAGAAGAAGAAGAAGAAGAAGAAGAAGAAAAAGAAGAAGAAGAAGAAGGAAAAAATGAAGGCAGATGAAAATTGATAATAGTAGTCGTGAATCCATTACGCGATAATAATCCACGATTCCAATTTTGGTAAATATCAGATTACTCAACCAAAAAAATTGTTTAGAAATTGTTCAACTTAAATGAGAATCTTTTTCGTTTTTGGGTCAGTTTTTAATTGAATCTCACTAATAAAAATATTCAAGCTTTTAAATTTGTTCATCAAGGCTTACACAATCAAATAGCTTTGATAAAAAATTGAATTAATTAAAAAACAATTCTGTATTATTGAGGTAACCTAGTAAGAGATAAGAATAATATTCACAGTTCCTAAAAATAGGCGAATGAATGTTTTAAATGCTTAGCTCTGTCAGGACAGTCAAAAGCGGTCTAGTAGAGCGAAACGATTATTATAAAGATTATTTTTATAACGATTTAAATAATTGAAGATTAATTATAAGTTGAGGTCGCTTTCAACTCTCGCTGACCGGTAGTCGACTGTCCTGACAGAGCTGAGCATTGTCAATTTTTTTCTGCATCTTCTATTAACAGAGCTTGACAATTGAACCAAATAAGCATTAAGTTTATTGCTATCCTATTAGGTTATTTGGTATAGTCTGTCCAAGCGAAGAAGATCCTCTGGCAAGATGGGAGAATGACTCAAGCTCGGTCAATATTGGTTCAAAAATTATAAATTTGATCTCAAATTGTAGGAAACAATTTGATCTACTATTAAAACCACATTCATAATTCTTGAAAAATATTGACCAAGCTGAACACTGGCGACGGGCCCATAAGGGCAGGGTGGGCTTAGCCCTACCGATAATTCCATTGAATAAAAATAATAATGAATTAATAAAATAAACACTGTATTATTAAGAAAATATAGATTGAATTGTTAGCCAAGAGCATCCATTTCAACGCCGATTGAATGGAGTTCAATGGAACTCATGCTGTATCTCATGCTACGCTAGGCTCTGGCCTAGCTGGCTTTTAGCCCTGATGCCAAGATGTGAATCGCAATTGCTGGTGACGTCAGACTGTATGCTAAAAACGCCATTGTTCAACAATAAGGGTTATAACTGGATAAGGAATTTTAAAATTGTATTTTTTACTAATGGAAGTTGAAGAGAGTCGGATTCTAAATTAAAAGTTGAATGTCGGCGACTCTGTAAATCTTACCCAAATCTCAGAAATAGCGATCAAAAATCGCAAAATCGCTACCAAACACAAATTTAACACTTGTGCTATGTTTCATAAATTTTGCCACTTCTGATCGCTATTTCTGAGATTTGAGTAAGATTTACACAATCGCTGCCATTCAACTTTCTCTGTAGAATCCGACTTTCTTCAACTTCCTTTAATAAAAAATACAATTTTATGATTCCTTATCCAGTTATAACCCTTATTGTTTGGAAATGGAGTTTTTAGCATATTTTTCCAATTATCTCAATAACCGTTAGGCTGAGGCCGCCTGAAAGTTACAAACTTGGAACTGGATTCATTGAATTCCTCAGCTAATTTTACAAATTCTAATTTTAGGAATTTCTAATTTTAGAACCTCACTAAAGCCTCTAAAAAATTAGAATAATTAATATATTTTGAAAAATCTCAATTCTCTGCCATTGTTATCTCGGTGACAAAGCGTTTTTGGGGGTTGGTCCCATGGAGCTTTTTTGTCTACTTGGTGTAAGGAATCAGCCAGAGAAGTATTGCACATTCCTCCTGAAACACTCTGTATAATTATGATTAGAAACATTCTAATTTATAGCCAAATATTGTCATTTCAAATGTTGTTTTCTTCTCTTTTCAGGTAAGATGTGAATTCTATTGAGAATGATAATACTTGCTGATTGGTGAGTTAATATATTATATATTATTATGAGGTAATATTCTACGTGTATTTTTTATCTTCTTGTAATTCATTTTTCTATCTTTCTTTATCTTTAATCTCTATTTTTTTGTTCTCTTCTTCAATTCTCATTTAATGATAAACTTTATTCAACCGTACAGGATTTTATTGCTTCTTTCACTTCTAATTCTTTATTATAATTCTTCCTTTTCTTTTTCGTCTCTCCATTAACGTTATTATTGTTTCTCCTTTTATTCAAGAACTTTTGCTACTAAATTTTCCTTCTTACGATCCATCATTCTTTTCTTCTCTCCTTCTTCTTTTTTGTGATCACTTCCTAATCTCCTCTTTCTCTCATCTACTTTCTCTTACCATCTATATTCTTTTTCTCCTCCTCCTCCTCCTCCTCCACCACCTCCACCTCCTTTTCTTCTTTCTTTTTCCATCCAATTTTCTCCCATATTCTTGGAAGAACCTCAAATCTCATTTTTCTATAGCAAAAACTAATACGATGGAATGGACTTGTGAAAATTCCTTTTTTCTGGCCAGCTTTCCGAACTACTACTACTTCTTCTTCTTCTTCTTCTTTTCGTCTTCGTCTTCTTCTTCTCCCCTTTCCTTTCTCCTTCTTCCCCTCCTCCTCCTCCTCCTCCTCCTCCTCCTCCTCCTCCTCCTTCTTCCCTTCTTTCCCTACTTTTTTTCTTTGGCTTAGACAGCTCTCAGAACTTCTGTTAGGTTTGTTTCTGAGAGGCTGGTCTTGTCTCCCTAGATTGGAAAAATTTGATCCCTTTTTTTCTCGAAAAATTCCGAGATCTGGAATTTTCTGTGGTGTTGATTTTGCTATTTATAGATTATGAGTATCAAGCCTGCTTTTTTCCAAGCACACTCAAATTTTAGGACCCGCTTCGTTATATTTAATTTATCAGTTTACATTTTCTATACTTAGCATAGAAAATGTCAGTTGTTCATCAAAATTTTGAGGGTCCCTCAACTTCGAGTGTGCTTTGAAAAACCCGAATCAAACTTTCAAAAATTATGTTGATGAAAAAAACCATTGAGAAATAACATCTTCAAAATTTCTTATAATTATTTTAATAGTTTGTTTACTCTTGATGTTGCTTTAATAGTACATTACGCTACAAGACTAGGAAAGTGTTTATGATATGAGTGGATAGTTTCCCTTCCTCGGGCGAGGCCGGTTTGTTTTGCCTATGAATAAATACAGAACAAATATAACCCGAATACCGTAAACAACTTCCTGGGCGAGTTTACAGTGTAATACTTTTCACTATACTCCAGATAAATATTATCAATGAAATTTTATTCAATCAAAATTTTTATTAGCAATGCAATCTGAATGAGGCTATAGAACCAGCTTCGTGGCAAGGTGGCCAGCGCGGGACTGGTGTACAATAAATGCACTTGGCGTCTATAGTCCCGAAGCGCGGTTGAATTCAAATGCAAGTAGCTAGATTCACTTGTTTTTGAATACCTGCGAATAGAAAAACTACTTACCTTTGAAGAAAAGATGTCGAAATGCAAGAGGAAATGTGGTGTGATAGATTTCAATAACAATTATTCCAATTCTGAAGGAAAAGGTTTCCTATTTATTCTTCTCCTGGAAACTCGCGACTCGCAATCGACTTGAGAGGAGCTAATTCAAGATGGCGGATACGGACTGATAGCTTAAACCTAACCTATAAGCCTAGTGATATCAGATTATTTGATGGAAATGCTTTCAAATTGACTGATACATTTTTTAAACTATTCCAAACTGATAAATACTTTATAGCTTTACGATATTATTGATAAATCAATGATAAAATTGAATAATAACCCAGAAAATTCTAGTCAATTGACATACGAGCGTCTCGCCAAAGGAATGTGCCTCTGTACTGCGCATGCGCTAGTTATAGACACTAAGTACAAATTTCGACCATCAGAGACCGGGTAGGTTGAATCACAAGCCAACTTCTGGAGGTCTATAGCGTTCGAGAAGTGCACTGTCGCCTGATCTAGCGGACGGCTTGATAACTACTAGGTTATTCCTGTCAGCTGTTTTCTATCGAGACTAGAAGCCTCGAAAGGGTTTCTTTCGATGCGTTGACAAAAGGCGTTTGAAAATGAAAGTTTCCCAATCCACTTTGGGACCAGAAAACAGCTTCTTTCTGTGAAGGGTGGCGAAAAAAGTTTGAATTGATTAAAAATAACACAAATGAAAATTAACAAAACATAAGTGTAAATATTATTCGGTCGAGCAAAGAAGACATTCTAGCAAGATGGGAAAATGACTCCATTTCGATTAATATTGGTTCAAAAATTACATATTCGGTCTCAAATTGTAGAGCAGAATGGTTCCTACTATTTGAGACCAAATTTATAATTTTTGAACCAATATTGACTGAGCTGGAGTACGTTCGCCATCTTGCCAGAATGTCTTTTTTGCTCGACCAGACTCTACAAGGATCTCAATACAACTTTTAATATGTGTAATTTTGATATAAATTACGCCTAACGAGAGTTATCGTTGATATGGTGGATTCTAGTGATCTAACCAATCAAAAGTGTCACACTCAATGGCCACACTGTCAGTGGACAGTATCTGTAACTAGAAGTATATTAGGATTGGACATACCAAAAAGCGTAACTCATTGGATTTGAAGCATGCTTCCTAGTAAATGCTGAATCATCCTTCAGGATAGAATTTAGAGAGAGGGAGAGTGAGTTAGAGTGGAGAGAGAGAGAGAGAGAGAGAGAGAGAGAGAGAGAGAGAGTTAGATTCAGATTCATTCACTTTATCTATGTAAATTACAAAATACATCGGCTCAAATTCTATATTATGCAAATTAAAAATTATACTATTATATACCTCGCTTTAAAACTAAGTATAGACTATGGAAACTTTAAAAAATGATTGAAATGTAGGATTCAATAATTATTTTATGGGTGATAATTATAACTGATGCTGTAATTACATAAAAAGGTGGAGTTTAGACATATGAATGTCCATTCTTAGAGAGGAATGCTCAAGAACATACTAATAATAATAATAAACGAATAATATTGAGTGTGAGAGAGAGAGATTGATTGATTGAATGCCTTTATTAAGGGCGGAGTTAGGACTCTCGGTCCTCTTTATCACACAGTCCTAAGAGAGATTGATTGATTAATCACTTATTTGTTGGGTTATATAGTCTGTCCATGAAAGGAGACCCTTCATAAACATGGGGAAAATGACTTCAAGCTCGGTCAATATTGGTTCAAATATTAGCGATCTGACCCCAATTGTAGGAAACATTCTGATCTACATTCTGTGACAAATTCTATAATTATTGAACAAATATTGACCAAGCTGGGAGCCGTTTTCCCCATCTTGCCAGAGGCCCTTGCTTGCTAGGGCGGACTATAACTGTGGGAGGAATAGAGAGCGAAGTGAGAAGAAGCACAGAGTAAAAGAGAGAGAGAGTGAGAGAAAGAGAAGTGAGAGCAGAGCCATAGCCAGCAATTGCTTTCACTTTCAGATTATCATCGGTGTCCGTTGCATTATACTACACTCGGTGGTTCCCACAGCCTCTGGTCGGTTAGAGTCAGAAGCGCAATCAGTTATTCATACTTTGTCATGTCATCGGTCTGTTTCTGCTCTAAACGTTCTCTCTCTCTCTCTCTCTCACTCTCACTCTCTTTCTCTCTCACTGTCTCTTACTCACCCTTTTCTCTCTAAATGTCTATCTCCAATTCTGTTTTAATCTGGATGTTTCTTTTCTCAAATTTTCATTCAAAATGTTTATCTAATTATTTTTCATTCTGAATGTTTTATTTCTCTCTAAATGTTTTACTAATTCTGTTTTGATATATGAATGTTGTATTTTTTCTTATTTTCTTTTCTAAATTTCTCTCTCATTCTGCTCTTTTTAATCTGATTGTTTTCTTCCTTTCATTTTCTCTAAATGTGTCTCTAATTCTGTTTCACTCTAAATGCTTTCTTTCTCTCATTTTCACTCAAAATCTTTTCCTAATTATTTTTCATTCTGATTGGTTTATTTCTCTCTAAATGTTTCACTAATTCTGTTTTATAAATGTTGTATTTCTCCCCTTTTTTTTCTAAACCTTTTTTTTTTTAAT